>CAODLS013512301.1:0-10200 GCA_948243855.1 Flueggea neowawraea | reverse complement strand
ATGAGTCGTAATCAACCTTATTGGCTTTAGAGGTGTGAGCCGTAATCAACCTTGTTGGCCTTAGAAGGGTGAGCCGTAATCAACCTTGTTAGACTTAGAGGGGTGAGTTGTATTCAACCTTGTATGCTTTAGAGGTGTAATATGCAATCAACCTTATTGGCTTTAGAGGTGTGAGCCGCAATCAACCTTATTGGCTTTACATTTGTGAGTCGCAATCAACCTTGGTATCAGGCTTTGTTGGATTGAGCCGGAATCAATCTTCGATATAGTGAAAAGCCTAAGTGAGACTTAGGTAGTTGACATAAGCATGATTGACCGAACCATTATAAATTGCGGTGTTGTTTTCTCTCTTCACTTCAACTTGCTCTGCTCTTCAAACTCAACTAAGGCATTCCCGGAAAATTCTCCAACAAGTGGTATTAGAGAGGGTCTCCGTTCTAGAAGGCTTAGCTTCCTTGGAGCAAAGATCCTACATCATTGGAGATGCCAACATTGGTACTATCTTTTCAACTCCTCTCATTTTTATTAATATTATTTTGTTTTAAATAGGGGGAGAAAACAAGTTTTGTAAATTATGCACCAATATTTTTTAATAGGGGGAGAAATGATATTTGCAAAATATTTTAAACAATGTGCAAATTTTTTTCAAAGAGGGGGAGAAAAGAAAATTTTGAAAATTATGCATAATTGGTTTTTAAAGGAGGAGTTAAAACCAAAAAGACTTATTTTTATGCATGAATTGTTTTTGATAGGGGGATTGAAAATTTCAACATGATCACACATTGTTTATGATCCTAACCTCTTGACAATGATGAAATCCTTGATCAAATTCATTGTCTTTGATGTAATGCTTAAATTTTTCAAAGTTTTGACATCATAAAAAAGGGGGAGATTGTTGGATCAAGGGTGATCAACATTAAGTTTCTTTTTATGTTTTGATGATAAGGAAAACGTTTGACTTGAAGAGAAACAAGTTGGATAGCTTAAAATTGTGAAAAAAAGACTCTGATGTTGTTAACATACGTTAGTGTGAGTTTCACGTACGTAACAAATGACTCACGTATGTCAAGAAAGAGTCACGTACATGATATTGGGCGTGAAGACAAGCAGAAGCAAAATGAGTGATGAAAATAGCAAACTAACGTATGTGAGAATATACTAACGTACTTGAGACACATCTAACATACTCAAGATAAACGTTGACGTACGTGAATCATGTTGGAGCTTGATCAAAGTACGTGAGATTAAAAACACACGAACGTAAGCTGGAGAATTTACAGATGACGTACGTGATAATGACACAGATAACAGCATATAGCATTAAATGCACTCCAACAACTAGTTTCTTCAAAGCAACGGTCATATGGTATGAAAATGCTATAAATACATCAAAGAAAGGCAAAAAAATGTGGATCATCATATGGATTTAAGTCCAAATCATTTTCATCATTTCCCTCATTTCAAAACACCAAATCAAGCTAGAGATAAAGATCAAGAGCATTAATTTCATACAACCAAACTCTAGCAAAGAGCTTTCAATTTTTTTTAATGTTTTTGTAAACACTTTGAGAGTGAGAGAGATTTGTTGTGAACCTATAAAAAACAACATTGTAATGACTTTAGAGGTGTGAGCCGTAATCAACCTTATTGGATTTAGAGGGTTGAGCCGTAATCAACCTTGTAGGCTTTAGAGGGGTGAGCCGTAATCAACCTTGTTGGCTTTAGAGGGATGAGCCTTAATCAACCTTGTTGGCCTTACAGGGGTGATCCGTAATCAACCTTGTAGGCTTTAGAGGGGTAAGCCACAATCAACCTTGTTGGCTTTAGAGGTGTGAGCCACAATCAACCTTGCTGGCTTTAGAGGTGTGAGCAATCAACCTTGTTGTAAGGCTTTGTTGAATTGAGCTGGAATCAATCTCCGTTATAGTGAAAAGCCTAAGTGAGACTTAGGTAGTGGACGTAGGCATGGTTGACCGAACCACTATAAATTGTGGAGTTGTTTTCTCTCTTCACTTCAACTTGCTTCCACTCTCTAAACTCAACAAAAGCATCCTCGAAAAATTCTCCAACACAAATGACAAATCAAAACAACTCAATTTCATGCCATTTTGAATTTTGTTACCAACTCCTTGACCATCAACAATCAAAACCCACAAACACCAAAACCGTTGGTCTCTACTGCAATCAACTCCCATCAAACCTGTCGATTTCTCTCTCTACTCTTTTCTTTCACTATCCTCTCTATCTTGGTCTCACTCCCTCTCTCTCCTTCCCACCTTTCCCCCCCTCTCTCCCTCTCTCTTTCTCTCTTGGTCTCTCTCTCCAACGAATCCCTCCTAACCTCACATATTTCCTCCAACGAATCCCTAGCCTTCTTTGTCTCTCATCTGTCGCCTCTAAACCTTCTTCATCTGGTTGCTTTACCAATGGAGTTATCGCATCCTAATCTCCCATCTATTGCCTCTGTCGCCCTTCCCATCCCCTTCTCCCTTTCACCATTCACTAGTGCTTTAATTGTGCTTTTGCATGATTGAATCCTGATTAAAAAACCCACACACTACATTGAAGAAACCTAATTGAAAAATTCATGCCTTATCTTTGTTATTTTTTGGTTGAATCAACTTAGATTGTGATTGTTCTACTATAAATTGCTTTAGATGCAAAAAAAAAATAATCTTAGTTAGGTTTCGATGAAAGGCTTGGATGTTTTTGGTGGATGGTGATGTTTGGTTTCGTTTTTCCCTTCAATTCGTTAGGCGAGAGTGAGGGAGTGGTGGTGGTGTCACGACCCAAAATTGAACCATGACCGGGGTATGAGGCGAATCGTCTAAAGGAGTCCGACACATCTCATACAAACCTCAAAGTTCAGAACTTATAACCAGAAACCATTTATTATTAAACGGCTAATTAATCAAATTAAAACAATTAAACAAATAAAAGATTTAAAATAATTTTCTTAACTAATATAATTAAACATTATCATAATATCGAAATACAAAACATATTTATAACCAAAACCCACAGATAGCCCGGTGTGGAGCCTCTAACAAATATATAATCTAGGCCCGAACAATAAGGCATTCTCTGCTGATAAGGGTGTTTCACTAAACGCAAAGTATCATATGACTACTGTCAACAAATCCTAAAAACAAATTTTAAAAACAAAACAAGAAAAACAAAAAGGGGTCAGAACCAAGTGAGTGATAACACTTCAGGCTTAACCCAAATTATTTTAAAAATATTTTCAAAAAATACCGCACACATGTATTCATTGTATACTATTAGTATACACTCATATTTCTTACATATAATAATTCAAAAATTCCTTTTTAAATCCTTTGCAAACAAAACAGATTACAAATAATCTTACACATTGAATAAACATGATATATAAAATATTTATTACTTTATCTTTAAAAATAATTGATGAGAACTAAATTCAAATACTTGTCGAAAATAGAATTTAACAAATAGAGTTACTAAAACTCTAAAACATATAGTGTTAAAATTTTCAGAAAATATTTACTAAAATATTTATATCCAGAACAAACAACATACAGCCAAACAGAATTTTAATATCAAAAAAATATCTGCCAGTGCCTTTTGTTGAGAACAGTAAGCTTTTTTGCTTAGCTAATTTGTATTGAACCATCTAATATTTAGATACTTTGCTTGAACAAATTTTTTTCTTTTTCATAATTTGGTGACAAAATTTTCTATACTAAATTTTAAAACTTCTTCTCGTGCAAAATTCAAACTCAAAATCTTTAATTAGAAGAAGAGAAATTTGTATTACTCTATCATAATTCTTGATAATTTTATAGGTACCATATTCTGATATATGGATAGTATAGCATAACATCTCAAGTTAAGTTTTTACCCGACTCGAACTAAAATCACAAAAATGTCCTTTTAATTGCATTTTATTCGCATCAAGACGTTTTAGATGAGTATTTAGTGTTTTTTTTATAGGTGAGTATTTAGTAATTTTTTTTAGTAAAAAAATAAACAACGAAAGAGACTTGATGTGTAGCTGCGTTAGTGCTTCTTTTTTTTTCTAATGAAAAAATGGATGGCTAGTTATGATCAATTAATGGGACTAATTACAGGAGTGGATGTACCACTAGATAACAGGATCCATACTAAATACAGACTCAGGAGTGATTGTGTCCCCAAATAACAGGAGTGGCAGTGCCACTAGTACGCATGTTTGTACTAGACACAAAATCACCAAATAACCCTGGTAACTAAGGGCTTTCTCTGAACATTGGTATATCAAAAATTACGTACCTCGTACCTAAGATGTCTCATATATATAGATACATATTTGTAAATATATCTATAACAGTCAAATAGGTATACCAGGGTATGAAATCAGAAAAATGATATACAACAGTTTCAGAAATATAGAAAATATCTTGAAACAAAACAAAATATTTATTATAATAAATATAATAAACATCAAATATATTATTTATTTCAGAAACATAATACCTATTATAAAAAGTATATCAAAATCCAGAACAGAACATTTATTATGAAATTCACAATAAATTTCAAATCAAAATGTTTATTTCATAAACATACTCAAATTTTCTAAAACAGGTTTTCCATAACAAAGATTTTACAAAAAATCCAGATTTTAGGATTTTATATCCTTTAATTAAACCAATTTACATACAGAAATCAAATACATTAAAAAATATAGAGTTCAGAAGAAACAACTTACGTGTCTAAAGATGTCATCACACTCACCTGGACGCCGAGCTAATAATCTCCGTCAGAGTCCACCGGTGAATGACTAATCACCTTGGAAGGTGAGCAAAACTGAAATAGAAACGATTCACAACTCAGATATGATAACTATTGGAATACAGAGTATGTATGAATGCAGATGCAGACTCAAACTCCTGATATTGTCAGAAGACATATTTCAATCAAAAATCTAATGCTCTTATCTCGATAATCGAATATCTTGTAAAATTATAGACTAGTCCCCCAACTTTTAAAAAAATTACATTTTAGTTCTCAAACTTCTCACAATTCAATCCACAAAGTATATAATTGCCAAGTTAGTCCTCAAAAGATAAGAATTATCAGTATTAATCCTCCATATATTCAAAGTATGAAAATTACATTTTTAGTCCTGCAAATACACTGCTTACTTGAGTAACAATAGTTCTTACTCGAGTAACTGAACTTCCTCTTACTCGAGTAACAATAAAGCTCACTCGAGCAACAATTAACCCATATTACTCGAGTAAATCAAGCTAATTACTCGAATAATACACAGACATGGCTTACTCGAGTTAGCCGAAGTGCTTAATCGAGTAACACACATGTCCAGGGTTCAAAATTCATCAAACTCCCAACCAGATGCTATTCAATCCATTCCAAAAGGCTTTGAATTAAACCTAATGATTTATATGATCGATCCATCAACATATGTTATCATCAAAACTACATAAACTCATTAATCCCTTATTAACATATTCAAATAAATCACAATTCATTATTTACTCATGTCCTTGCTTAAATTCAACCATTTCAATTACAAATCAGATTAGTTCAACAATATACAACCTATTTTCGATTACTTCACTAAGTTCCAGAATTATCAAACCCATCCACGTTCATAAACAATCACGTTCCTGCGTCAAAATCAAGTTCTAAATTGTTCTATATGAACTACAAGCAAGAACTAAGATAGAGTTATAATCTTTACCTTAAATCCGTGAATAGGTTATCAAAGAAGCAAAGGGATTGAGAGAGAAATGTCCCTGAGGGTTGAGAGAGAGTTCTGAGGTGAAAAATGACGAAGAGAATAGGATAAACATGCTTATAAAAGCGTGCAACCGCCTCACCACTTGTCCAAAAACATGGCTCAGTTGTGTAAGCCATTGTCTTACTCGAGTAAGACACTTCACAACTCAGAAATTCAACCCCGTATACTCGAGTAACACACACATCTACTCGAGTAAATCAACCCCTATTTGACTCGAGTAAGCTTTACTCTTACTCGAGTAATCCAAGCTTCGGGAAGGAATGATCAATTCCTCTCTTACTCGAATAATCATCACTTAATCAAGTAATACACTCTCATTTCACTCAAGTTACACCATTTCTTAGTCGAGTAAACATGTTCTTTCCTTCAAAAAAATTGAATTCACCCAAAATTTCATCTAAGAATTAAGCGGTCGTTTCAGGTGGTTTCTGAGAGTGAGGGAGAGGCAAAACTTTGTGGTGAGAGAAATAGATTTATGGTGAGAAATGGTTGTTGTCGATGGAGCTTTTGAGTAGTGATGATTGGGCGGTGAGGAAGATCGCGACGGAGGCGTTAGGGAAGATGGCGGTGGCAGAGAAGGATTTGGCTATAGTGAGTTTTTGGTTTGGAGTGGTGAGTTTTTAATTTGTATTGGGCTTTGCAGTAGCGATGTAAAACAAAGACGAGAGAGAGAGACAGAGAGAGAGAGAGAGTCGAGGCAAGAGGGCTTGGCGGGTCAGGACGGGTCGGTGCATTCATTAATTGCAACGTCAGTATGCCTCGTGTCTTGGAGATCAGATGTGGCACGCTTGCTGGCACTTTCCATCCAACCTGTCAAATTTTCTGGGCAAAGTGACATTCTTAAAGTAAAAAAAAAAAACAGTAATGACCACTATATAACATTTTTTTCTTTTACGACCAAACTTGAGTAACACGAAAATTACTCCATATTCAATAACAATTAATTAAATTATAAATTAAAATAAAAAAATTAGTTAAATCAAAATTGCATAGTATTCAGTTAAGGAGTTGAAATAGAATCTTCATCATTTCACTGAAAATCCACATAAACCATTAATGTTTGAAACGAAGGTGAAGCTTTGCAATGAAGTCGTTATAGTTTCATTGTTTTATTCCTTTTTTTAATACTCTATAAGTAATAGTTGTGTCAAATTTCTTTATCTATAAAAGAGAGGTTTGAATCTTTTATTTATTCGTTGGGTTGGTGCCCAATTGGATGGTTTTATATTTTTTTAGAGTTAATTATGTTAAATGTCTCAAATAAAATATTGAATTTGATAAAAAAATAAAATAAAATTTTAATTTTAATAAATAGAAATACATTCAAATATATTTTAAAAAATACTAGATTGAGACATTTGAAAATTAAGACTTTTGAAAACAACTAAAGATTTTTTTAGACTTTTAGAGACATTTGGAGACTTAAAATTTGGCAGTAAAAAAGTTTGGAGCGTATTTCTATTTCTCAAAATCTATTTGGGTTGAGTCTAAAAATTAATCTCTGAATTTTATTTCAGTATAATTATATAATTTTTCTATTTTTTTTAAATACAACAAAAAAAGAGAATAATACAATTAAATTACTGAATGGAAAAGAAACTCATTTGTAATGTGAGTTGTTGGTGGGAACATAATTTGGACCTAACCCTTGATTATCAAAAGGGCAAACCTCGATGTCATTGCCACATCTCTTACCGAAATTAATAGGGCAATATTTTGCATGGTTGTGTAATTAAAAGGGAATTGAAGGAAAGATAATTAAGGAAGCGACATGGGTTTGAGTGGGAGAGGGCAAAGTGGTACTTCCTGATGTATTACACATCCCCATCTCAAGTGATTGTGAATCCACTATCTAAAAATCATCAGCTCATCCTTTCCCATGCATATTAATTCCCATTAGCAGAGGTGACTGATATTAGATCCTTCCTTTGTTATTTTTATATAAAAATAATGAGTAAACGATTCAAAATTCCAGTATTAACGATTTTTTTAGTGTAGCATTTGAGATTCGAATTCCTAACCTTTAATAATAAATGTCAGCATGCCTAAAAAGCTTTCTAATCCTTCACTACCATAGTTAAAGTTTTCTTCCATTATCTGCTGTAACCAAGTTCTGAACCATAGAAACCATGGAAACTTGTGCTTCATACTTGGCTATGATAATAGTTCAATGCAGCAGGAAATATCATCATGAAAATTGCACTTGATCAGGGTCCCCCAACCAACTAGTGTTTCTGGTCTACCGTCATTTTGTTGCCATGTTTCTGTTAGGTCCTTTTGCTTATGTACTTGAAAGGTAAATTTGTTTATTTCAATAACTACTTGTTATCATTATTGTTATCTTAATTAGTGATATAATGGAGAGAAGAAAAGGGTTCAGGCGTGGAGTTATCTGGAAATTAATTTGTTTTAAAAGAATTGTACTTTGCAAAAGCAGGAAACAACGACCTTCACTTTCAGTGTCAGTGATCACAAAGATTTTCGTGCTTACATTACTAGGAACAACCGTCCATAAATGTATACTTTGTTGGGTTGAAATACACTTCTGCAACGGTTGCCAGCGCCGTCGGTAATGTCATCCCAAGTTTCATCTTCCTTGTGGCTTTTCTTCTCAGGTATTTTCTTTCTCCCACTAACATTCTCATTGAAAAACATAATAGGTTAGTGATTTCACATGTTTGACCCAAAACTTATCTAAAATTACCTTGAGTAAGCTCCCACGCTTCTCCGAGCAACGATACCGTAGAACACTGGACACCTCATGGTTAAGATGATAAAGAAAAAATCTCACCTACTAAATCGTCACCAAGTTTTACAATTGTATGTGGTTGATGATGCAGGATGGAAACAGTGAAAATAAGAAGTGGAGGTGGACAGGCTAAGTGTTAGGAACAATTGTATGCATTGGAGGGTCACTCATTTTTACATTCTGGAAAGATTACTTGTTTAAGAGCTTAGTTGGGAGGCCACTGATAAACTTGCACACCACCAAAACCTCTATAGGGGAATTGAGGCACCAAAACCATATATGGATCAAATGTTCTCTTCTACTTCTCTGAGCAGTGAAGTAGCGTATAGTTCATGGCTAATCCTGCAGGCAGTTGTTTCCAAAGTGTATCCACCTCGGTTATCTATCACCACTTTTGTATGCTTCTTTGCAACACTTCAGCCTGCCTTCCTTTGCTTCTTTTTTTTTTTTCCAGAGATCCTGCATCATGGAAGTTGGGATGGAAGCTTTCAACAATCATATACGGCGCATGTAATCTGTGTCATCGTCGCTGAATTATTTCTGAACTTGATACACCTTGAATGTACTACAAACTGATACTGCGGAACTTCTGGACCACTCTTTCACATTGTTTAGCTGACAATATTTATTCTCCATTCTCTACAGGGTGTCGTTATATCCGGATTAGTTTACTTCCTGCAAATATGGTGCATCAGTAAGAAGGGACCAGTCGTGTTTATTCTCCATTCTCTTTATCATCCTCTCTAGAGCTTCATTAACATTGAATCGGAATTAGCTCTATCTTGGAGATTGTTGAGGATGGTAGATTTCAATGGCGGGGGTTATGCTTTTTTGTGGAATGTGTATAGGATTCTGTCAAAATGGGTGGGTGTTTTTGTGTATCACCTCCATTTTCCTATTGGTTGTCGAGTCGTTTAGCCTTTTCCTTGCAGTCTGAACAAAAAAGAAAATGAAAATGTCCCTGAAATTGTTTTTTATTTATGGTTCTGTTTCGTTTTTGTCTTACATGAGCCCTACTATCTACTTGTACTCTCTCATTCAGAAAGTTATCACACCAGAAAAGGAAATAATTCCGAATCCAAACAACCTGAAGTTTTATTCTTCTCATTTGCAGGGAGGTTACTCATCAGGAACAGAATATGTTGGAGCAGTCTTACATTAAAGTGTTGCTTAACCATTAAGCCACAATATTCTTCTGTTTCCAGTAGATCAATATATTTGTGCATTTATACAAACAGTACGATCGTGTTATGCATATCAGTGCTTCTTTTGGCAAAGTGGTGCGTCCTGTTGTATTAACATATCCACATCTGAAAGTGATTGTGAATCGACTACATATATATGATCATCTCATCCTTATATACAATTAATACAAGCTGTGGCTGATATAAAATTGTTCCTTTCCTACAATAACTCTTTTATATACAAATACACTGAAATTAAAGTACAAAATTTTTTCTCTTTTTGATATTCGAATTCGTGTCGTTTAATAAGAAAAGTCGACTTAGAACCAGCAGGCTTACCGCTGAACTAGTGGTTTTGCTGATCCTTTGCTACTATATATTTAATCCTTCAAGTCTCTTCTATTGTTTGCTGTATGTAGCCTAGCTCAAAACTATAGTAACCATGGAAACTTGTGCATCATATTTGGCTATGATAATTGTTC
>CAODLS013512000.1:0-19791 GCA_948243855.1 Flueggea neowawraea | reverse complement strand
CAAATGTCCCTTTCGTCCAGCAACTGCCATGAAACGACCACTTGATGTGAAGTCAATTGTGTACGGACCGAGATCTGCATATTTAGGTCAAAAGCAATGTTAAGAAGGAACCAATGCAAATTGCAATGCATTACTTTACTTGAGAACACTGCTTGCATTTCTAATTTTATAATCAGGAAAGGAGATTGAAGAATGATGGCTCATCTGGACTTCACAAAAGAAATTAAGACATACAGGAATTTGAGGAACAAAATTTTCTACAGGAAAATGAATGCACCTTATTACTCCTCAAACAGTCTGCAGAACAAAGATCATCAAAACACAGCAGGATAGTGCAGATATGAGAATAGTGGTGTATTAAAAAACAAAATGATAAAGAAGTAACAACCATTATTTTAGCAGGAACAAATCCTAATTAATCACATCCTGCATTTTCACTGACTCTTCTAGGCATCAATCTATTGTTACTGCTAAGAAGACTTTTGAACCAGACCGATTATAATTTCTACCAAGTATCAATTAAAGCATGCCAAAGCCCATGATCCTAACTTTGAAATACACAACTAACCACAAATGAGTTTGTTATTCAATGGTGCTATCAGCTACTATCAAAACTTACACACCCCACATAATTAAAGAAAAATCAAAGAAGAAATCATACCAATACCAACCTGGTACAACTATATCATATTGGTTCTTTGAACTCAAGATACCAACTTCCTTAGAAATTGCCTCCTGCTTAATCCTCCACGTTTTTTCTATCCCTTCGGCCTCTAAATATCCACCCTCACTCGGCATAAGCCACTAATAAAACAACCAAACACATTACAATTCATTCAAACAACATGAAACCCGACAATAAAGCATTTGAAATAAGCAAACATACTAAAATTCACCTTCTCGGCCTTGGCAGCAGCTTTGGCAGACACTCCATATAGCTCCTCTCTAACAGAAAGTTGACCTTTCAATTTCTTATCCTTCAAAACCTGAAAAAACCATTCCATACAACAACAGACCGATACTGAAAACGATCTAAGCAATAAAATGAAATTCATTAATCTCAAATTGATCATATTACCCCCAAATTCGCGCCTTCTCCTCGAAGATACTTCTTCATCTTATTTTCCAGCTCATCATTTAATTCCTTTCCACGCCAAAAAAAAAAAGACCTTCGTGTCACTCTCTAATGCAAAAAACATAAAAAAAGGTGAAATTATCATTCAGTACCCCTTCGAGAACAGGATTTAGTGTCGAAGCAACGGCGACGTCTCCGTTAGCGCCCATCTTGAACGACGGACGGTTGCGATCTCCGGAGATGAGGTTCTTTTAGTTCTGAAGTGGAGGTTTTGGGAGCAGCCTCTCTTGAATTTAAAACCCTTGCTCAGTTAAACCCTCCTGATCCTGAGTTCCGCTCGTTTGATTGTTAGAAGTTTGGAGATTTGGTGATGGGCCGTAATGTTGGGCTTCCTCAATCCCCCAAGCCCAAGTTATCGAGTTAATTATGCCAAATAGTTTATTAACATTTAGATTTTGATTAAAAAAGACAAAGTTGTATAATCACATTTGTTAAAGTTCAGTTTCTCAATTATCATTTTTTTTATTCTTTAGTTAAAAATTTCATATTCAGTTAAATAAAAATAAATTTATCGTCTTATTTCATAACTTTTTTCTCTCTCATCGTTTCTCTCTCTCCCTCTCTTCAGCCAAACATGCCCTTAGCCCTAATCCTAATCTTCATCGTCGCCTCGCCTTCCTCGTTTCCCTCTCTTTCTCGGCGCCACCGTATCCTTTTTTTCCTTTATCTCTTCGCTTCTCTCTCTTTCTCTGCGTCATTGTATCCCTTTTTTTCCTTTGTCTCTGCCACTTCTGTTCTTTTCTCCGTCTCTTACTCTCGCTCTTGTCGCTGTTGTCACTCCTCATCTTCTCTATTCTCTCTCTCCGTTGATCTTTACGGTTTCTCCCATGCTTTCTCCTCCGTCATGCTTTCTCATCACCTATATCCGTCACTGCTCTCCCTTCGTTGATTTGCTCGTCGTCATCTCTTTTCACCAATCTCCGTGTCGTCCTTCGTCTTTGGGGATGTGGTGCTACTGGTGGCGACAACTAGGGTTTCAAAACCCTAGCTGCTCCCTTTTTTTTTCTTAAAAATACATAAATACCTTCGTTTTATAAAAATTGAAACTTGTGGATACATTTGGAGATTATAAAAAAATATATATATAAACTAAAATTTTGAGACATTTAAATACGCTTAAATACATTTGGATACTATAAAAAATTATATAAATATTTGAGATTTGGATACATTTTGGAGACTATCAAAAAATTTGTAAAAATTATATTAAAAATTATTATTTGGAGGCCTTTAACTTAAAAAATTATTACATAAAAAATTTATTAAATCAATTTTTATACAAAAAAGTGTGATTTGGATACATTTGAATACAACCTGATACATTCTGCATACATTCTGAAACATCATATTTTTTCCCTTGAAATTTATATTTGTCAGCAAAAAATCAATTTCTCGGGAAAATATTGCGATTTTTTTGCAAAAATATCTCAAATTCTTGGTTAATTTCTCAGTCAATTAAAAATCTGACATTTTTGCAACATGTTTTGAGGGTGTTTTTATCTGCCAAAATTTGTTCGGTGCATGACAAAATTCAATTTTAATTATTTAATTTTGTATAAAAGTCAAAATTTTCCCAATTCCTCGGAGTGGGAATTAGAAGATGGTTTTTTACATAATTATCCACCAAATACAAACATATTTTACATATGCCCACTTCAAAACTTTAACCAAATAAGTCTATAATTTGGTGAATTATTTTTTGAAAATAGCCACCTATAAATTAAAATGTACATCAACTAGATCTTCTTAAAAATAGGTGTTAAAAACTTGATAAACTGAAACTTTGCTATACCATTTAAATACATCATGATTTTGTAAAAATAATTAAAGGTTTCATGGATGTTTTATTTGAGTGTCTTTATATCATTATTTATATTGGGCTGTAAACAAAAATACTTTTTTATAGATTAAAATTTATTTGAAACTAGCTTGAAATTATATTAGATGTTAAGACATATTGGGTGATAAACTGTAATTTTTTTATAGATTGAAACTTTTTTTAAACTATATTGAAACAACATTAGATGTTAAAGAAATGTATGAAATATTGAAAAAATTTCTAAAAATTGACAAAAGAATCCAAAATGTGGATGGATTCAATTATCTAAAAAACAGGAGTTGCATCTCCTAATAAATAGGGAAAGCCAAAAATTCTTTAAAAAAAAGTATGAGATATTGAAAAAGTTCTAAAAATTAACAAAAAAAAATTCAAAACATGGATGGATTCAATTACCTAAAAAATAAGAGTTGCATCTCTTAATAAATAGGGGTTAAAACTTCAACGAAACCATGGTAAAACCGTACGTGTCACGTGACTCAAATAACATTTCAATTTTTTTTATGTTAACATCTAATGTAGTTTCAATCTAGTTTTAAAGAAGTTCCAATTTATAAAAAATTATTACAGTTTTATCTTAACATCTAATGTAATTTCAATTTAGTTTCAAAAAAGTATTAATTTATAAAAAATATTATAGTTTACAACGAAATATGAACAATCATATAAAGAGACTTGAATAAAACACCCATAAAACCCTTGATTATTTATTCATTTAAATGACAACAAAATTTTTGTCAAGTTTCAATTGTGTTCCAGTAATAATTTACCGAATTTATTCATTTAGTGGGCAAAATTAAAATATTAAAACCTATAACTGTATAAGTAAAAGTTAGATAGATACTTTTAATTAATATTTCAAAAATGACTATTTTGTGTAATTTCCTTTGAGAATCACGCCGCGGATACTCCATACAAAGCTAAGTACATTATTTTGGGCGTTTTGTTTGAAATTACAAAATTGAACGGGAAATTACATAACATCACATCTATTTATCCTCTGGCCTAAAAAAATGATATGCATTACGTGTGTATATATATATATATATACTCTACAACTACTTATTTTCACCTTCTCAAATTACAACATCAAAATAATGGTCAAACAACAAATAGTTAAATGTA
This sequence comes from Flueggea neowawraea, assembly GCA_948243855.1. Taxonomy (NCBI): domain Eukaryota; kingdom Viridiplantae; phylum Streptophyta; class Magnoliopsida; order Malpighiales; family Phyllanthaceae; genus Flueggea; species Flueggea neowawraea. Next base: position 15,694 of record CAODLS013512000.1, on the reverse strand, counting down.
TACATTATTAATTTAACGCCTCAAATTTAATCCTTATAACCAAGAAAAATAATCGTCAAATATAATAATTGCAATTGATCAAACAGTCAAATTCAATAATTATTTGGAATTTCTTATTATTATCCAATAAATCATAATCACATAACCAATTGTGCCCAACAGTGGACACCTTTCCGATTGATGTAAGACGTCTTGAGGTCGAAAAACATCTTCGAAATTTGTGTCGGATTACTTCTTATGTGGGGCTTCTAAAAAAAATCATAATCACATAATGGCTAAAGTTGCAATGGACAACATAATTGCAATAAAGAAAATAACTTTTTTTTTAAAAAAAACACTAAATGTAGTAGTGCTCCAAGGGAGGCTCCAATGGCCACCGGAGACAACGCCGTCAGCAGCATATATTTGAAGGGAATATCCCACAATTCCACTTCGACTCCCACCTGGAAACTTCCTCAACATAGTTGACAATTCATCCTTCATTGTACTCTCCACTTTCAGAGTTTCTTTTTTTTTTGGCAACACTTCCAGAGATTCAACTTGTTTTGTCCTGTTGTCTCCACCTCGACTCAACCGCACAACACACTTCCAAATTAATATTCCAAATTTATCATTTTCCACAATTTTTTTTCTATTATCCACTCCATCTTGCCCTTTACCTATAAATTTAAAAGATCTTTTCTCGACTCTGACTTGTATTCTGCTACTTCCAAAACTCAAAATTCCGGCTGATTGAATAACAAGAATCAAAATTCTCTCTTTCTTCACAATTTGGGGTCGATGGAAGCGGGTTATGGTACTGTGACATGTGGGTCGTGGATCAAGAGACCCGAGAATGTGAATCTGGTCGTGTTGGCCAAGTCCTCCACCTCTTCTTCTCTTCTCGAGATCTTCTCTTTTGATCCCAATACCACTTCGCTCTCCACCTCTCCTCTGGTATTTTGCTCTCTATACAAAATTTGTCTCCTTTTTTAATAAACCTCATCAAAAACTATGTCTACAGTTAAAAGAAGGGGTTTTGGGAACTGGGTTTTATGTGTTTTTGTGTTTTGTGTTAGGCCTCACATTTGCTTGAAGAAAGTGATGGTAATCCAGTGGTAATTGCGGTTCATCCAAGTGGTGATTACTTCGTGTGTTCAACAACCAAAGGTGGTTGCAAGTGAGTTTCTTCTCACAATTAAAGGAAAAAGACTGTCATTTTTTGTGAATTTGTTTGTTTTGCTTTGCAAAAGTGAAGTTTTTATGAGGAAAATATAATGGGTTGTTGGAAATAGTTGCTATTTATGTTTGTATATGTTGAAAATATGGAATTTTTGTGATGATGTAAATTCGTTAAAATGGGTTGTTAGACATAGTTGCTATTTATGTTTGTGTGAGTTGAAAAGATGGAAGTTTTGTGATGTAAATTTGAATATGTGGTTTATGCAGAGGGTTTGAGTTGTGTGATAGGGAGAGAAATTTGAAGCTGTCGGGGAAACAACTACCTCCTCTTCGGGATGTTGGTCCTCAAAAATGCATTGTTTTCAGTGTTGATGGATCAAGACTTGCAACTGGTGGTTTGGTGAGTGAAAAAAATATGTTTGAATGATTACGGCTAATGGGTTCTTCCTTTTCGTTACTTTGTTGTGATTTGTGAATCTTGAATTATTTGTGTGTGAAGCGCATGTTATAGTGATATTATATCTTCCAATTGACAATAGGATGGGCATCTCAGAATTTTGGAGTGGCCAAGTTTAAGGGTCATTTCAGATGAATCAAGGGCGCACAAATCATTTCGAGATATGGATTTTAGGTTAGTTTATGGCCCTTCTTTCTGACTCATGTACGTCTGAACATGGGAAAAAATTTTTGGGAGGTCTCACTAAGATATAGCAAGAACTTAATAAAGAATGGCTTGAACAATTTCTAGCAATGATCTATAAATATCCACGATTCTAGTAGATATGGCTGTTGAAATTTGAAGTGGTTGGGTTTTGGGACTGACCTTTTTTTAATTTGTGTCACTTTTCCAGCCTAGATTCAGAGTTCTTAGCTACAACATCGACTGATGGCTCTGCCAGGATATGGAAGACTGACGATGGACTGCCTCTGGCCACTTTGACTCGCAATACGGTATAGGGATCATTTGAGTGGCATTTGTGATGGAATATTGCAGATTTAAGTTCTATCTTGTTACCAATCTGGTGTTTTAGCTGCAGGATGAAAAAATTGAATTATGTCGGTTCTCGAAGGATGGAACGAAACCATTTCTATTCTGTGCTCTTCAAAAAGGTTTGCTTGTTGTTTGGAATGCCTATATTGTTAAGTTTCTATACTACATAGTTTTAACTTGTGATTATATCATTTAATTAGGTGATAAAGCTGTTACTGCGGTTTATGACATAAGTACATGGAATAGGATTGGGTACAAGAGGCTGCTCAGGATGCCTGCCTCCATCATGTCCATCAGCCGGGATGGGAAATATCTTGCTCTGTAAGGACTTGGCATCAGTTGTCGCTTGTTATATTTTGTTTTTCGATTAACTCGGCTCTGTTTGGGTATGCTCTAAATTTTAAATGAGAAATTTGAATTTACTATCAACCCATGAATTTGGTAACTATATCCTCAAGTGAAGGTGAGAAGATTATGAATTTGGCAACCAAGAGACTGTCTGCATTGAATTTTTTAGTAGATATGCGACCATTTTTAAAAAAAAAATTGCTATATCGATAATACCTCTTTGAGTCAAAATTTCATGTACCAAATGATATGTTGTCAAGGATTTACAAGCTAAGTAACAGTTTCATATTCTGTCAACCACGTTGACATGTTGATTTTCCTAAGGTAGGGGAAGCAAAGATGGAGATAGGAGTGTAGCGGAGGTGATAAAAATGGAAGTGTGCCCCTCTAGTAGGAGGTTGCACCTTGGCACGTCCATCACATCTCTTGAGTTTTGTCCTAATCAGAGGTGAGCTTTCCGAGGTTATAATACTTTTTGAAATACAAGTAATTAATTTTAACCATCTTTTAGGCTTGAATTCGTTTTTGTTTGCCAAAAAATCCATGGTGTGACACTGGTGTAGAGATATTTTGGTGATTCAAGCAGTGTCATTTAGTGAATTGCCTGTGATTTATCTTCAATGGAATTTGGAAACGGAAGCTAATGATCAAATTTCCTAAGTGTGTTATTCTTTTTGTTTAACCTGATAAACACTTGCAGCTGCAACCTGTAAGGATAGCAGTTCACTGTTTGCTAGATATACTGTTGGTAAAGAAATTATTCTTTTATATATGGTTATTGTTGTGTAATACTTGTATGCATGTTATCTTTTGTTGTTATATTCAGTCTTTAATTTCACAGTTGGTTTTTGATTATTTGAATATGTTATCTCATCTACTGCATGCATCGTACAATTTGGGAACTGAGTTGCTAATATAAACTATCCATGAGCTATGCTCCTGTCAGTAATTGATTTGTCCATCTGTATTGAGCCTTGTCTCAGGGTTGTACTTACCACTTCTGATCAATGGGGCGCTATGGTGACCAAGCTAACTGTCCCTGCAGATTGGAAAGGTCTCTTCTTTTCTCTCTCTCAAAATCACGCGCACTTAAACATACACAAAAGTATGTTAACAAAGCTGATTTCCCTTCCCTTATGTGCAGAGTGGCAAATATATTTGCTGCTTTTGGGACTATTCTTGGCTTCTGCTGTTGCGTTCTACATATTCTTCAAAAAATCTGACGCGTTCTGGCAATTTCCTCTTGGAAAAGATCAGCCGGCTAGACCAAAGTTCAAAACAATTTTGTCAGATCCCCAGTCTGATGATCCATTTGGGCCATTAGACATGTGAAGTTTGTCGCGTTCACTCATCAAAGGTAATGAGAAGTAAGGGTTTAGAAAATGCTGGTTTAGAAAATGCTGCTTCAAGTCTGCATAGGTGTTCAGAATTTGTCACTCTATGCAATGCCATGTAAAATACACTCGTTTCTAGGAAAAGTTTAGCGCAACGTAGGAGATTTTTTTTCTTGTACTTGCATTGAATTATTACCACTTACATAAATGAAGAACAATTAATTTTCTTTCTTTCTTTTCTGGCTTTATTGGAGATTTTGTGAAAACTGATGAATTATGTTTTCGTACAATGTCATTCTGAAAATGGAATGTAGTGATCTTGGAAGAGAAGGGAAGTAATGGTAAACGGATTTTATTTATGAAAGACTGAAGTTTTGATATCAAATATCGGAAAAGATAGAAAAAAAACATTATTAAGTAATAATTTGGCTGCATACAGTTTCTGCTAAACTTATTCCTCCAAATATTTACACTTGACTTTTTGGCCCAATCACCTCACTAAATTTAAGACATTTAGAGATCAAAGATAAGCTCAATTATTTAGTGAAACTATGCTAATAAAATCAGCAATCAAGGACTAGTTTCTAATAGATCTTTGTAGTACATGAGGAGCCATCCATTTATAATTTCCAGTTCTATCTTCCTCTGCAACACTAACCATTCTGGGTCATCTTCTCTTTTTGGCAATATGTCTAGGCAGTGTGATCCTGCTTCACAAAAGTTCAACGTTAATAATCTTAAAAAATCACTTCAAAACGAATAAATCGTTAATGCTATAACTTTGGTTAAAGCCATAATTTTGAAGTTCTTTTTAAAAACATATACAGAATTACCTTTAGTTGCATGTACTGCTACTATTGTATCTGATGTCTTCGAACACCCTATAAAAAATAAACATAAAAAATCATTAATCATATAAATATAAATAAATATAGGCTAAATAATAATAAAATATTAATGCTTTTATTACCCGCCACTGCTGTAAGGATCACGAAGACCATTAGAGAAGATAATGTTGCTTCCAAACCTTTCAAGTACCTCTTTCATGTGCTGCAAAATTTCAAAATCAAGTGAAATTTTTTATACATAGATTCTTAAATGGTTACATTTAACAAATATAATGAGAAAATAAAAAAAGAAATTGGTGTTAAGAGGCATACATGACCACCATAATTAGTGGTGACCCAGTGATATCTAGGAACCACACCATATTTGTTCACACAGTATTCGTCATATTCCTTCTTGTTGAATGGTGCTGCTGGAAACATTGTGTCGTTGCTGCCGCGCCCGATCGGCATTGCCATTTCGGTACACACCTGCAAGGATTCCCCGACGATTTTCTTGTTATAAGAGAAGTCGAATTTTATGCTGTAGCGCATACACTCAACTACTTAAATTAATCTTCAATTCATGGTCAAGAAAGATATATTGTGGAATTCTTAACGTTGGAGATAACTCCAGTACCAATAAACTATAAACCCATTAGTATAATGATGCAAATTGTGTTGTGTATTTTTTTTTATATAATTGAAGAGAATTGCAAAAAAGTACCTGCCAGTCCCTTTTTAATTACAATAACAATACAATTTTTTTTATAAGTTTTCAAGCTCTCATCTCTTTAGTATTGGAGATAACTTTAGTACTAATAAACTACAAACCCATTAGTATAATGATACAAATTGTGTTGTGTATTTTTTTATATAATTAGAGAGAATTACAAAAAGTACCTGCCAGTCCCAGCCTTGCTCAGTTTCAGAGGAAAAGAATTTTTCAAAATCGTTACAAGTTTTGCTTCGAAAATAAGTAGAAACACCAGCAGCTATCCGGTCAAGAACATCGCTTCCTTTTGGGGCTCCATCAACGGCATCGCATACAACATTGACAGGATACCTTGGAGGTCTATCATACTGAGCTGCTACTGAATACAAACTATCCAAGTAGTATGTCAAGTCTGCAACACTCTTTAGAGGCCTGTTCCAAAACACCAACATTAATAATTCATCAAGAAAACAAAGCCACGAGCATCAATAGAATGTTATACTAATTAGAAAAAACTAAAAGAGTTCAAATTTTTTTAGTTTGATTAATTACTTGCAAGGATTGAACTTCTTTTGAAGAATGGAGAGAAAATCTATTTTCTTAGCGAGTTTGCCGAGTTCTGTCCATGACTCTCGTATGGTAATGTAGCAACTCTCGCTAGCTTCCTTCATCACTCCACAGAAACGGAATTAGTCAAATACATTAGCTTCTATATCGACTCTTTGATGTTGGAGACAATTTCAGTACAGATGAAGTACAAGCCCACTGGTAATTAGCATCAACAATATTGATGTACGAGAAACGCATTACAATTGGAATTAGGGAAACACGTAAACTACATTTGAGCTTTGAATCTTGTAGCTATTCGTTCTTTTGACAAGTATTATTACTGATTTTTTGATGCATTGATGTGGCTTAACAATTGATGAGGATATAGTTTACTTTTAAAAACTTGTTATAATTAGAACAACGAAAATATAAGAAGGCAATCAAATAATTTTACAAAAATTCGTACCTTAAAGTCCTTGGTGACAATGGAATAATATCCATTTTGTGGGGTTATATCATCAAAATAAAGAATGGGGGCAGAAGAGGCAAGTGCCCCAAGAGCAATGTGAGGGTACTTCAACCGAAACCATGCAGCAAGCACTGAAAATCATATTTAACAGTATTAATTAATTAGCTAGACTGAATTGATATAATAATTATTCTGTTGCAACTCTACGGAGTTAGTCTAGCTGAGTTGATGGAAATGTAGTGCCTCGTTAAGCATGGGTTTCGCTTAATTGATTCGATGCTTGCATAGTGCTCGTTTTCTTTCAAAAAAAATTATATAATAAACTTTTAAAATTAATTTATAAAAAGATTTAAAGTAAAAAAACTTACTTCCACCATAAGATCCTCCGAATACAATGATCGGAGATTTATCAGCTGATAATTTTTTCTTGATATGTAAAAGAGCCTCAGCATAGTCAGCCAAGGCTTGAGCAGAGCTGAAGCATCTTCTCAGTGTTGCATTTTTCAGTGCTTTTTCTCCTGCTAGAAATGGTACCGATTTTCCATAGAAACGATGCTGGTCATCAAATTTGTAAAACAAAAAAACTTTAATCAGCCTCTATTTTCACATCCAATAAATATTGCACTTAGTGGATAAAACCAATATAGCCAAATCGAAATAAACACCCTATAAGTTGTAACTCATTGGTAATGAAGCCATGTTCAATGCTAGCTGGCCGAGAGTTCAGTTTTCAGTAAAAACAAATAAAATGAATTATTAGATATTTGAATACTATTTAACAGAGTTTCTTCAATTTAATTTCCTAAAATAGGTTTCTATTATGTTTTATAAACTTATTACAAATGTGATTTAGTGACATTAAAATCGATTTTGAAATTAGAAAGTTTATATTAGAATTATTTGCAATCTTAATATTAGAGTTGTCTCTAATATTAAAAGAGTAGGATAGAAATAGGGAAAGAAAAAGTTTTACCTCAATATAAACAAGCACAGCACCGAATTGAGCAGCATTATCAGAGAGAACGCCAATGCCGCTGATGTCTTTGTCCAAGGAGGATTCCTCACCAAGATAAGCAAATATATCGGCACCTCTCCAATGCCTAGAGTTCAACACATACCTATGCTTGAAAGTGGCATAACTCTGTCTTTGATAATTAAAATGGTCAAGTGTTTAGTAGTAGTAATGTGTTTCAAAACCTTTTGACGCCATTGGTAAGCTCTTATGATCACTTCTTCCTTTATGTACCATCCCTCTATTGACACCAAGTTTTGGTATCATCCTTGTTGGTGAAGGTGAAACATATGATGTTAACAATGATGTTGATGCTAAGAGGAGTAGCCACGGGAGCCAATTTGGAGTAGACATGGTGCGCAGAATGCAGTGAAGTGCAATGGTATTAGTGTTGCGGTGTGTTTGTATTTATAGAAAGATGAATGATGTGCGCATGCCAGATAGAATTTTAGTCAATGGGGAAAGATTTGATGAAGTTATTCTAGCCTACTTATACGAAACTATAGTTAACCATTTTGCTATTCTTTTTTACCATGAGCTTCCTATTCTAATTTGAATCTATTTAATTTTATTGGAAAAAATTAAAATATCTTCTTTTTTTCCAATCACTTAGTATTCGAAATCATGTAGGATCCAATTAATCTGGATTTGACCTGAGCAGGACCCCGAAGAACAGCAAATGTCACCCTTAAGAGTTTTAATGAAACTATCTTTTTACTTGTTAAGAAAGATGCACTCACCATTTTTGAAAAAAAAAACTCTTCACTAAATTAAAGCTATTTCAAGAAATTCCATTTCATAAGCATTTTCTTATAAATAGTATATTTTTATTTTTTTATATTTTCCATTTTTTGTTAATATTTTGTTATTTCTTTTTTTGTGTAGGTCATACAAATGAGTTAAAGATGTGTTTGCAAATAGATCTACAAATCTAACGGCTCATACATTAGTTAGAGCGGTTAGTTAATAGTTAAGTTTTCACTTTTTCTTCTTGCAACCTCGCAATCAATTCATATTTAAATAAATGTAGATCTCTGTTGGTTAAAAAAAAATTAAAATCTATCGAAAGTTTAAAGAAAAATTTCAAAAAATGCTTCTTTTTAGACTTATTATATCACTGAATGAACGAGCTGTTGAACTACTGGTTGAATTGCAAATTCAGTGGCTCAATCATTCCATGAACCTAAATCAAATTGACCGACTAAAATTTTGGTACCGAATTATAATCGAGTTTAAACTAAACTGTTTTGGTTAAATTTTTATAGGCCAATTTCAATTCATTTAAGGATGAAATTGGTCTATGGACATATCTAATTTTTGCATTAGAAGTAAGTAGTAATTGTATTAGGCTGCAAAACTTTTTCACCAATAACAAAATACATTCAAAGTACTACCAACCCAATTATTTAAACTAAACTGAAACGTCAACTATTTTTTTATTTCCAATTATGAATAGCGGTAAATTTTTTGTAGAAGTGATTAACTTAGCTCTAGAAGATAAATATGCATAATTGGCCACTAATTATATGATGTTAACGGTATTGATGTTGCCAAGAGTAACTACGGAAGCTAATTTGGTGTAAGACATAATGTCTCGACGATGTTCTTGTCATGAGAGAAATGAAATTTTATAGTGCAATGCATACACTCAACTACTTAAATTAATTTAAAGATTTATTTTGGATATTTTTAAACTGCAATCAAGATTCGGATTTTTCAAACAAATGTACGACATTTTAATCGCTAGAACAATTCATTGGCAACCATACAACGATTATTGTGAGCACATTTTTAATTACAATAATGGTGCAATTACTTTTACAAGTATTTGAGCTCTCATTTTTTTAGCGCTAGAGATAACTCCATTACCAATAAACTACAAACTCATTGGTATAATAATATAAATTGAATTGTGTATTTTTATATATATAATTAGAGAGAATTGCATAAGTACATGCCGGTCCCAGCCTTGCTCAGTTTCAGAGGGGAAAGAATTTTTCAAAGTCGTTACAAGTTTCGCTTCGAAAATAAGCAGAAACACCAATAGCTATCCTGTCAAGAACATCGCTTCCTTTTGGTGCTCCATCAATGGCGTCGCATACAACATTGACAGGATAACTTGGGGATCTATCATACTGAGCTGCTACTGAATACAAACTATCCAAGTAGTATGTCAAGTCTGCAACACTCTTTGAAGCAAAAAAGGTTTTGGTAACATTCCTGCAATTTTGTGCATTATCGGCCAAACTGGACTAACATTGATACTTGATTCTATAGCTTCAAAAGTTTCCTGATTTGGTTGAGAAGAAAAATGAGAGTTCGTTTTAAATGGGTACAATAATGCAAAATATCCATATAATAAATATCATTCTTTTATTTAATCGAAAAAAATTCCCTAGTTGTTTTCAGTATTTGCTATTTCTAATGATATATAAGTTATACTGAGATTCTTAAATCTTGCGTCCTTATATCAGTTCGTCACTCTGCAAATGGTGTTTACTGCTGAGCTTGTCCGAAGGTTAGACATATGTAAGTCCCGTAAAGACCAAAAGAAAAGGAGGTAATAGGCATAACATCCTTGCATATGAACATATGATAGTGAATTAACAGTGTTATTTTAGGTAGATTGAGTAGCAGTAAATTGTTTCTGTAGATTGCATATTTAATAAATAAAGATAGTATACATCTTTTTAGAGAGTGAATTAGTTATGTGCCAAAGCAAATTAACAAAATTCAAGAATTAATTGGCATTTTGTATCATAATTTAGTTTTCTTGCATTCCCTGAAAGGCTAATGAATAAATCATCTAACCATTCAATCCTCATATTTTGCTAGCACTTGAGGAAGTTAAGGAGAATAATGAATGGATATGCCCTCACTGCATAGAAGAAAAGGGAACAAAACCTTACAGGATATGTAACAGGTATGTCACTCACCTTCCTTTTCATGTCTAATTTTGGTAGGAATTATTCACATCTGTTCAACCAACAAGTCTAAGCATGAATTTCAGATACAAATAACGGCTATAATCTGTTTCCTTCTCTAATTATGCAATTTCCTGCTTGAGCCTCAAATCTTTTTCACGGCATCTGCAATTCATTGTGTTTGAAGAAGCGAAAATTGGCTCCAACCGGCATAGCAATATATAAAGGTTTGTTTACCAGTTTTATTAACTTCCACTTGGTATTCATAATTCAAATCAGTTGCTACACATTCATGCCATTATTGAGAATATTGTACTCATTTTTATATTCTAAACTGTCTTTAATTTAATTTTATCGTACTATAATATCGAAATATTTTTTATTACAAAAAAAATTTCATTTTAGTACATCATAACATCTACGGTCTGACCCTATGTCTGGTCATTTCTGGCTCTGCCACAGTCTACAATGACGCCGACAAGACCAATTCGGATGTTATGGTTGACTTGGTAATGTATCAGCTTAGACGTTCAATTCTTCCTGTTCACAATGTTTTCTCGTCCCTAAATTCCCTCTTGATTAACTTAATATTTGTTTTCATGTTTGAGGCACAATTGTCTGCAATTTTTGCTGTTTCTTTTCCCATTATGTTGTTCTCATTGCGTTTATATTTTATTAACTTGATATTTGTTTTTTCTTTCCCATTATGTTGTTCCCATTATTTATTTATTATGGGAACATAAGAAATAATGAATTTAAACTAAGTATTATATATAATTAATATTACTTTTCTTAAGAAAGTGGGGTCTAAGGAATTGATGCGGTTCAAAATTCCATTTTATAATTTTTTTAATTACTTTAGGTTTCTGTTTTAGTTAGTTTTCTTGTTTAGGAATATTAAATTATTTTGTTTTTTAGTTTATTTTCCTAAACGTACGTTCTTATTTCTTTAGTGGTAGAGTTTGATAAAATATGTTGGCGTGAACGCCTTTCTCTCCAAATTTCAGTATTTATTTGGGGATCAACAATATTTAATGCTTATTTTTTGGGTATTCGTTGAATCAATAGGAATTTAGAGGACTATTTTCTGGTTTAACAGATTCAGTATTTATTCCATTTGATTTTATTGCTTCCGCTGCGTCAGTTGGTATCAGAGACGAACAATCTTGCCATCGAGAAGACAACGGCTTAAAAGCGTCTATGAAACGAACAAGGAGCAGCAGATCCGTGAGATCATTGATAAACAATTTGAACATGACTACAATTCAAGGGTCAATTCTCCCCACCCTGTGGAGAATGATGCCGTGCAAATTCCATGTTATAATTTTTTTAATTACTTTAAGTTTCTATTTTGGTTAGTTTTCTTGTTTAGGAATATTAAATTATTTTGTTTCTTTAGTTTTTTTTAGGGCTCTTATTAGGATTTTATCAATACCCTAGAAATATGTAACATATGTTCTTATTTTTTAGTGATAGAGTTTGATAAAATATGTTGGCATGAGTGCCCTCTTTCTCTTTGAATTTTAGTATTCCTTTGAAAATCAATAATATTTGATGCTTATTTTTTGAGTACTCGTTGAATTAACAGAATTTTAGAAGACTATCTTCTAATATTTATGCTTGAATCAACAAATTTAATATTTATCTCATTTAATTTTATTATTTTCGCTACGTCAGAAACCCACTTCCTCCTTGATAGATTCGCCCTTCAACCTTACCTCCACCTCCCATCCTTTTTATCACGTTTCAACAACCACACACTTACCTTTTCTCGTCTCTTCTCACACGGACGACCCATTTCAAGTTTTCAATTTTCTTTGCCCTTTTCTCCTCTCTTCTTACAGAGACCCATTTCAACTTCATTTAAGCTCTCATCCTCCTCCACCTTCGCAAATCTAAACCAAATCTCCCTCCCCCTCTCTCTCTTTCTCTCTCTCTCTCACACACACACCCACACTATCTGAGCCACAAGAATCAGCCATGTCAGGGAGAAATGAGAAGGGCGATTGAAATTTGTGACTGTGCACGAGAATCCCGGGCGATGACCAACCGTCATTTCTGCAAACTCACATTCTTCAAACCCATGTGACAAGTCACGCCCTCCCTTCAACAAATTTTTCCATCTGTAGCTGTCTCACCTCTCCTCCCTATAAACATCTCCGTAGTCTTCGTAATCCTCTCCATCATTAATTTTTCAGCTACTCTCCCTTCATCATCTGCAACTTTTTTGGGTACTCTCATGCTCTGTCTCAATGTCATTTTTCTTTTTTATAAATTTGTATAATTGTTTTTTATTTGTTCTGTATGATTTTCATTTCTTTTCTTGTTCTGTACGATTTTCATTTCTTTTCTTTTCCCTTTTTTTTTTCTTTGTATGATTTTCTTTAATTTGTATGATTTTTAGTTCTTTTTTTCACTAAAATAGGAGCCGTTGTATATGATTTCATTTCATTTCTTTTCTCTTCTTGTCTTTTTTTTTATGATTTTCTTTAATTTGTATGATTTTCATCTTTTCACTAAAATGGGAATCGTTCTGTATGATTTTCATTTCTTTTCTATGATTTTTCTTCACCTGTTATCCTCTCTTCCCATAGTGACTCATTTCTAGTTTTCAACTTTCTTACCTTTTTTTCCTCTCCTCACACAGACCCATTTCAACTTCATTTAAACCCTCATCCTCCTCTACATTTTTATTTGATTTTTTTGATCTACAGGGAGGAGGTTGGAGATGCTCCTATAGAAACACCCACATTTACCATCACTAGGCTTCATTTGTAAAACAAATCAAAAAAATAAGTAAGAATCTTTGCTTGTAGGGGAGTGGAATGTTTCTCGAAAGGTTGTTGTCTCCTCTCTCTAAACGGTTGCATAGACTAACATTAATTTTTTGCATTACTGTCAACAACCCTTTCTGTTGTTTGGAACCTTGGGTTATGTCTAATCTTGTTTTTCTTTTCTTTTCAGTATAATTTTTTTTTAATTTGTGTGATTTTCATCTTTCTTTTCACTAAAATGGGAATTGATTTTCATTTCTTTTATCCTCTTTACTTTACTTTTCTCTGATTTTCTTTTATGTGTATGGTTTTCATTTGTTTTCTGTATGATTTTCTTAACTAAAATGGGAATCGTTTGTTGGAGTTATGGCTTTGTTGAGATCTGTGTCTCTTTTGGCAAGAAGTGGTGTGGTGGCACGAACAAATGTCACTAGATGGTTCCATGACACGAGTCCTATTCTGCGGGATCTACCTAAGGGGCTTTAAAGCTTTTCAACAACAATTGGAGCTATCCTAGAATGAGAATTTTAGGAATTTTTTGCTGAATTTTGTGGATAAGATGTCTCATTCTTGAAATATTGGCTGGAATTCAGCAAAAGAATTCATAATTTTCTCATTCTAGGACAACTCCAATTATTATTGAAAGCCTCAAAGCCCTATAGGTGGATCCCACATAATAGGGCTCGTGTCACGGAACCATCTGGTGGCACATGTTCGTGCCGCCACACCTCTGCTTGCCAAAAGAGACAGATCTCAACAAAGCCATAACTACACAAAACAATTTCCATTATAGTTAAGAAAATCATACAAATTAAAGAAAATCATAGAAAAAAAAAAAGAGAAAAGTTAAGGAAATCATAGAAAAGAAATGAAAATCAATTCCCATTTTAGTGAAAAGAAAATATGAAAATCACACAAATTAAAGAAAATCATACCAAAAAGAAAAGCTAGATTCGACACAATCCAAGCTTCCAAACAACAAAAAAGGCAGTTAACAGTAATGCAAAATATTAACGTTACTCTCCGTAGCTGTTCAGAGAGAGTAGAGGCAACAACCTTTCGAGAAACATTCCATTCTCCCTACGAGCAAAGACTCTTTACTTATTTTTTTGATTTGTTTTCCAAAAAACAAACGAAGCACAACGATAGTAAATGTGGGTGTTTCTGTAGGAGCATCCTCCCTATAGATGAGAAAAACCAAATGAAGTTGAAATGGGTTTGTTCGAGAAGAGGAGAAAATAGAAAGAAAGTTGTAAACTAGAAATGGATCTTTGTGAGGAGGAGAAAAAGTGAAGAAAAATCATAGAAAAGAAAGGAAAATCATACAAAACGCTTCCCATTTTAGTGAAAAGAAAAGATGAAAATCATAAAATGAAATCATACACAACGGTTCCCATTTTAGTGAAAAAAAAAAAGAACTGAAACAATCATATAGAACGAATAAAAAAACAATCATACAAATTTATAAAAAAGAAAAATGACACTGAGAGAGAGCGGGAGAGTACCTGAAAAAGTTGCAGAAGGTGGAGGGAGAGTAGCTGAAAAATTGTAGATAGTGGAGAGGATTACAAAGATATTTATAGGGAGGAGAAGTGAGACGGCTTCAGAGGGAAAAATTTGTTGAGGGAAGAGTGTGACGTGTCGTGTGAGTTTGGAGAATGCGAGGCTGCAGAATATGACGGTTGTCCTGGCCCGAGATTCTCGGGCACGGGTACAAATTACAGTCGCCCTTCTCCCTGACGTGGCTAATTTTTGTGGCTCAGATAATGGGGGTGTATGTGTGTGTGTGTGTGAGAGAGGGAGGGAGATTTGATTTAGATCTCTAAAGGTGTAGGGCTGTAATTGAGCCGAGCTATTTGCGAGCTACTCGGTGCTATTTGTGAGCTACTCGTTAATAAATGAGCCGAGTTTGAACAAGATTTTAATATCGAATTAATAAACGAGCCGAATTTGAACACCCAAAAGCTCGGCTCAAAAAGCTCGCAAATAGGCTCGTTTATATGTTCATGAACAATGCTCGTGAACAAACTCGGTTGTAGGCTCGTTTATGTATATACATGTGTATATGTATATATAAATGTATATATATTTACATATGTTTAAAACTAAATTATGAAAAAAAACTTATGTTTTAAATATTATTTAATATTTGAGCTACATCAACAAAAGTGCAAGATTGCACTTATCGACTATACCTATAAAAGTACAAATATGCTCACATAAGGTCTAATATTATGTTGAGTTTGTAAAACAAATTGAAACTTCTAATAGTTTTTTATTCAACTGCATACTCAACATGATTTTATTGAACAAATCTAAACTTAAATGTATTATTTTTAGAATTTTTGTCAAATTTGAACTTGAAATCTTGTTTATGATTTTATTTGAGTCTTTGTTGAGCCGAGCTTGAAAAGCTCGCGAACAAGCTCGTGAGCTCGCAAGTTTTGTAACGAGTTGAGATTGAATAAGATTTTGAACTCGAAGAAAAGCTCGAGCACGAAAAATTTTAGTCGAGTCGAGTCGAGTCGAGCCGAGCTTGAACACTCCAAAATTCGGCTTGACTTGGCTCGATTACACCCCTATAAAGGTGGAG
>CAODLS013511993.1:0-16078 GCA_948243855.1 Flueggea neowawraea | reverse complement strand
AGATGTTGAATCCCCCTAGGACTACCTAAACAAAATCGACCTTGTCACTAAGTCACTTGTTCATACAATTAGACCGTAGGAATTCCTAACATACATTAACCTCTCTCTCTTGTTAGTTAACATCTAACGTCAAGTTGATTAACCAAAATATCTTCCTAATTAACAATCCCACGTTGCATTAACATTGATTAATGAATTTCCATATTAAGTTTGACCTTAATTCAGAATATTTATATTGACCTATCTCTAGGTTTGTGTGCAACTACTCTCACCTATGAGCGATTCAAAACACACGATAAATCTCTCGATTCCCACGCATGCAATCAATTGTCGAATCAAACACTGGTATAATCAATCCAACAACAACAACATATATCATAGATGATTCTCAATTCATGAACAAAGCAACAAAATAACAAAATCCATTCGCAAATTCATCCTAAGGTTCATCACATCTAGATGCACACAAGTTTAGCTCATAATATCAGTAGATAAATCAACAAAAACAAAATGGAAACAAGAGAGAATGAAAGAATCGATTGAGATTCCATCAATCTTTATGCAATCACTTCAATCTTGAAGAAAATCCAATCTCATGGCATTCTTCCCTTGAAACCCACCTCTTTCCCTCTCTAGAACGCTGTTTGGGTGTGTCAATGGTGGCTCATCTGATTAGGGTTCATTCAAATGCTTAAAAGGCCTGAAATGGTGTGTTTTGGTAAGACATGACCATATACGAAAATTACACGACAGCGTCTTCGGTTCTCAAACCGTGTCTTGCTTTAAAACTTCGTCGTTTCAGCTATTTGACACGTTTGGTTCCAAAACTGGAAAGACACAGACAAAACTCCTATGACACGGTCGTGCCTTTGGCTCCAATGCCTTATCTTGCTTTCTGAATGTGAACTTAACTTTGGTGAATAGTACATATGCAAATCATGAAATTACACGGCTGTGTCTTAGTCTTCCAGACGGTGTCTTGCTTCCTGGAGGTGCATTTAACAATGATGAATAGGACACGGTATTACACAACCGTGTCTTGTGCTCCCAGACCGTGTCTTGTGTTGAAAAGCTCGAAAGTTGTCGTTTAATCTCTATTTTGGCTTGCTTTCATTCAATTCTATCAAAACACCATCACATGACCTAGAAAACAAAATATGAACCAATAAAGTACTAGAACCTATGAAAATAACTCAATTATAACCAAAATAATAGGAATTCGACAATACAAATATGTATAGTTGAGTGTTCATCAAATTACACACTTAGAATTTTTCTTGTCCTCAAGCAAAGAAAGAATTAAAATAAGGGCTACATCCTCACAAAATCAAATTATTGTGGCATGGGACTCGCACCATAGAAAACAAGAATAAATTGAATGGCGGAGAATTTCCAATATGCATGAGGTACTAATCAACCCATTATACACCCCAAATCAGCTCAAGTAAGAGCTCAAATAATCAAAGTAATAGATTTGAATTGGTCACCCATTCATCTCATCAAATTGATTGCAAAGCAAATAATTGAACAACTTAGGCAGATACGATTCTCATTCAAATTTAATTCAAACATTTAAATCGATTCAGCCAACTCAATAACTTACTTTCTACAAACATATTCAGTAAATTGAGGGTTCATATTATATTCAAAATATGAACCAATAAATTACCAGAACCTATGAAAACAACTCAATTATAACCAAAATGATAGGAATTCAACAATACAAATATGTCTAATTGAGCATTCATCAACGCTCTAAAGCAGTCAGGTGGCGGAGTCCACGCTGCTATTATGGAAAAATTGAATTGCACTGGTCCCATACTATGAATCCACAAATATATGTATATACTTTGGGTATTGTCTGAATTATGTTGTATGATCTGGATGCCAATGATTTTGCAAAACGAATTTCAGAAAATATATTATGTATGTAGTGTGTATACTTTTTAGTATCTACATATATCCGTGTGCTGTATTTTTAAAGGGTTTTCAAAATAGTCCTTGTGAGACACGTATGAGGCAGTCTGAAGTGTCGTTTCCTCATTAGGGATTCTTACAGCTTTTTCTTCGGTTGTCTATGTTAAACCTCTTTTACAGGTGACATTTTGGACTCTCAGTATCTGTTTGGTACCTCGATCCCAGTGAGACACTTCTTGATTATAGTGAGTGCCCCTCGTTTTGACTCTACTTTTATTCAGTGGTTAGAGCTCCACATCGGGCTACTATTGGGATACTGAGCTAAACATTTTGTATTTTGGGATATTGACATTTTCTCTAATGGTTTTATATTTTATTGATATTTTCTATTATGCATACATATATATGGTTATGGTTTTCTTTTATATATAAACGTTTTATATTTATAAATGTTTTGAATAAATAACTGGATAATTTGGGTAGAATGTTTGTACACTGAGGCTTGTCCGAGATGGGACGTGCTTCCATAGACGGTTTGTCTCGTATGCCGATCACGATCCGGAAACGGTTCATGACAAAGGACTTTAGGGAGAAACGTGGGTGTGTTTTGTAAGTTTCACGACATATACAAACACTTCACATAGAGATGTTGAGATTTGATGAATAAGATTAATGCTTTGTTTTGAGAAGAAAAACTTGAAAGATTTGTTTGTGTTGAGGTTTAAAGGAGGGATGAACTTAACTATCCCCAATGCAAATGAAGGTATGGTGAACAAAGAGCCAATGATTGGAAAAGGGATAGGAATGCCAAGTTAGGGGGTCGAGGGAGAAGACCTCAATAAGAAAGAAAGAGTAATGATAAAAGAATATCACCTGTAGACAATGAGCCTACCCATCTAGCCATTAACACGATCTCAAAAGGAGAGACAATGGCAGAGAATACACCTTCATTCAAGAAAGCGTACGATAGGCAAGTGTACCAAGTCAATTTAGTGGTAAAGGTAGAGGAAGGTGAACAACCTATCACATTCTCTTAAGTTGAAAGAGGAGATATTATCATGTCCCACGACGATCCCCTGGTGATTTCAGCTATAATATCAAAGTACCCTATTGAAAGAATTCTTGTAAATAGTGGAAGCTTTATAAATGTAATCTAATGGAATTGCTTCTAGAAGATGAAACTTTCAATAGATAGATTAGAGACCATTAAGATGCCTTTGTAAAAATTTAGTGTTGAAGCAATGCCTGTGGTTGGATCAATACAACTTACGGTAGCTCTATGGGATGAGCCTTTTACTATTACGAAGATGGCTACATTTATGGTTATCAAGTCATTCTTCCTTTCTTATAATATGATTTTGGGGTGTCGATTATTGAATGACTTAGAAGCAATTATATCTTCTTCTTATTTAAGGATGAATTTTCCTCCACCGCAAAGGCATTAGACAAGTTAAAGGAGATTAGAAAAAACTAGAGCTTGTTAAATTTCCTCGATAAGGGGGAGAAGCAATGAGGGAGATGAAACTTTGGCTATTGTAAACCAACCAACGACAACCAAACCTCAACTAGTAGAATAACTAGAGTCGATAAGGTTACAAGAATCAAATTAGGAAAGATTGGTATATGTGGGGATTCACCTTCCTTAAAACATTAAGGAAGAGATCGTGAATTACATTTAGGCTAATACAGATTTATTCACACGGACTCCCGCAAATATGCAATGAATAGGCTTTGAGGTGATTTCTCACCATCTCAACATAGATCAAAATGTCTTACTAGTGAAGAAAAAGAAGAGAAACCTTGCTCTTAAAAGACAACAAGTGGTTAAAGAAGAGGTGGATAAGTTATTAAAGGTGGTTTCATTCGAGAAGTGCACTATCCTAAGTGGATGGCAAATGTTGTTATGGTGAAAAAGGATAATGGTAAGTAGAGAATGTGAGTTAACTTCACTGATCTCAATAAAGCTTGTCCAAAGGGTTTGTACCCACTGCCATATATTGACAAGTTATTGATGAAACTTTTGGATATGAGCTTTTGAGTTTCATGAATGCTTTCTCTGGATATCATCAAATTATGATGCATTCTCAAAATGAAGACAAGGCTTCATTCATCACAAAGAAAGGAACTTATTACTATTGTGTTATGCCTTTTGGGCTAAAAAACGCTTGAGCTACTTGATGTATGATAATTTTACATAGATATTCAAGCATAAATATATACATTTTGGCCCTAAGTGTACTTAATTGTCCATGAATTTATACTCTTCTTGTGTTTTGTGTAGAGTGAATAAGAATGCATGAAATGTGGATGAAAAGTTATGAAAAAGGCATGGAAAATGAATTCTCAAAAAGGGTCTAAGCGATGGAAGGAAATGGAGGAAAAATCGACTCAAAAGGAGCAGCTTTCATCATCACACCCTACGGTCACGACTAAAAATTGACTCAAATGGAGAATGCATTACACCCTGCTGCATCCTTGGACATACTCATTCAAGAAATAAAGAACCATTCTCTCTTATTCTCTAAGGAAGATTCAAGCATTGAAAAGGAAAGAGAAAAGGAATTTAAGGGGACTCTCATCATCCAATGAGAGAAACTTTGTTCTTTCCTTTTATTTCCTTTTTCTTTGCTTGGAAGTTATGTTTGGGATTCCTATTTCTAGTTTTATGATTTGCTTTGTAAATAAGTTAGCTTAAATATTGTGTTAGGGTATTAGAGATGTAATCCTTGGATTAATGTTACTTTATTGAATGACTATTATGGGTTATGTGCTTTTAATGTTATATCTATTGTTGATTGTGGTTTTATTGCTCTATCTATTATTGGTGATGATTTTATGACTTGTTTTGCATTGAATGATGTTGTGCTTAGTTACCACAATATTGTTTTTGACAAGCCCAAGTGATAAATTGAGAGATGAAGTTTGGGTTAGGTCCACAAACGTAAAACTTGTTGAGTGATAGAGTAGAGATACTTAGTGCCTACAAGGTGTTAGATGAAATTTCTCAATGATCCTACTGGGCCTAGTTTAGTTAGGTTAGACCGAAAGGACCCTCCTAGGAATCGTAGGTACAACTTGAGTGACCTTAAGAGAGGCCTTGAGTCATTTATGTGGAGAGAACACTCACATACATTTCTTAAAATCCATTTTCATTCATTTGGCAACTCAATCCTTGGTTTCATCTTGAAAGACCTAACATTTTCTTATTATTGAGTTTCTTGTTTTAATTTCTTGCTTGAGTTTATTTACAAAATTTTTAAAACAACCATTGGATGCTTTTATTTTCTTTTGCTTTCTTATTTGACCACAATTAGACACGTTCCTTGTAGATTCAACACCCGAGGAATACTCCAAGAATTTTTATTACTACAATCGATTCTCGTGTACTTACGAGACACCGATCACTATCAATCAACAAATGGTGAACAATTTTTTTTAATGACCTCCTAGGTAACAAATAGAGGCGCATGCGGATGACATGATAGTAAAGACAAAAAGGAAGAATATCTTAAATCTATTAAGAGAGTAAAATATGAGGTTAAATCCTAATAGGTGCTTAGTTAGAGTACATTGTGGAAATTTCCTAGGATATATGATAACCCACTAAGAAGTTTCAACCAATTCTTATTAAAGTCTGCAGAAAGAGGCCTACCTTTCTTTAAAATTCTAAGCACAGGAAAAAAAACTTCAACTAGATGAAGGAGTATGAATATACATTTGAGGAGTTGAAAAAAATATTTGAAGGAAGTTTCACTATTGACAAGACCTAAGGTTGGAGAGCCATTGCACATGTATCTTAGGTTTAGTAAAACTGCATTTACTATAATGTTATTAATGAAGAAGGGTTTGGTTGATAAACTAATTTACTATATGAGTAAGGTGTTTAAGGGGTGAAGCCACGCTATTCACTTACAGAGAAGGTGGATTTGGCACTGGTAATGACTTTAAGTAAGTTGAGACCATATTTTTAAGCTTACTTGATAAGAGTCTTGATGGATCAACTTCTCATCACAATACTTTGAAAGCTGAAGTGTTTAGGCATGCTCACAAAATGGGCAATAGAACTCAGTTAGTTTGACATTCACTTTGAGCCATGCTAAGCTATCAATGGACAAACATTAGAAGAGCTTATCGTGTAGTGCAACGTGATTACTCTAGATAAGGAAGAGGAAAAATAGGAGGAATGGAAATTATTTGTTGGTTAGGCTTCCAACTCACAATGGAGGCGGGCTGAAATGGTGTTGATGTCGCCTTTTGGTGATATGTTGGAGTACTCACTGCAGTTTTCTTTCCTAAGCTCAAAAAATATATCAGATTATAAGGAATTAATCACAAAAATGAATTTGGCAAAATAATTGCAGGCAAAGAAGTTAATAAGGCATAGTTGCAACTAATTACTTTACCAAATGGATTGATGCCAAACCTTTAGTCACCATCGTTGCAAGAAGAATTTAAGAGGTGGTGTGGAAGGATATTATTTGTCATTTTGGGTTGCCTAAGGTGTTAGTTGTGGATCACTGAAAGCAATTTGATTGCGACTCCTTTAAAGGATTCTGTGAACTATTGCACATTCAATTGAGTTTAGCCTCTGTCTCCTACCCTGAATCGAATGGCCAACCAAAAAGTTCCAATAAAACTATACTCAATGGCCTGAAGAAAAAGTTGGATGGGCCAAAAGGAGATTGGGTTGAACATCTTCCTATCGTCTTATGGGCCTATAGAACAATAAATAAAGTTTCTATGGGAGAGACTTTGTTCAATTTGGTCTATTGAATTGAAGCGTTGGTCTCGATATAAATTGTGATTGGCTCACCTTGGGTTGTAGAATTCAATCAACAATTTGAACATGCTAATTATGAAGCTCTACGAGAAAACTAAACTTCATTGAAGAACAAATGGGAAAAAGGCCTACATGAGATTACATGCATATCAAAGACTACATGAGATTACAATCTAGGTAAACAACAAACCGGTGGGAGAAGGGGATCTTATTCTATGAAAATTAATCATTACCAATGCATTAAGAGATGACAAAAAGTTATGGGAAAATTGGGAAGGTCCATACAAGATCCGTTGAATGCTGAGCCTTAATACTTGTAAACTTGACACATTCGAAGGAAAGAAAATTCGGAAGACGTGGAACAATAACCACTTGAAATTATATTTTCCCTCTAATGTATAGGATCTTATCATTGATGAACATTGTATATTTTGTAAATGAAAAAAAAAAGGAAATACAAAATTCTCAAACATTTTGCTTAAGGAGTGGATGTAGGCTTCAAGATTGAACCGCTATAGAAATCTAATGTCTCATTTCTTCTTTGTCCTTGTGTCTACATTACGATTACACTCTATTTTTAGCTACATCAGTATTAACTTCCAACGACAACAATATTAGCCTAAAGGACCATGTTCAAAATATAATCCAAAGGAATGAACGGTTAAAACCTAGAGCCTAGAACATTATAAAAGCCTAGGATCCACTATCACCCCAATTAAAAAGTTTGCTAATGCATCGATGAGTATAAAACCCATTGAGGAAATGAGGTCTCACCAAAAGAAGCATGCAAACTAGGAGTGCGGAGCAATTGGTGTACATGAGTCAAAGTCCATTAAGCCCATAAAAATATCGAGGCCAATCTGGTAGTCAAGCTTAACCACATATCATAGTGGAATTAAAGTAAATGATCCAACCATTATTAAGAGTAGAAAATATTCTTTAAAGATACTTCATCTTAGGTATGTCAAGTCATATGATGCAACCATCGTTCTTTAAGTAAATGATCCAACCATCGTTCTTCAAACATATTAAGCCCAACCTGGTAGTCAAGTCTATAAATAGGAGAACCATCAACACTTTTAGGTATGTTTTTACAACTCCCAAAAATGTACTTAGAAACTCTGTCACATTGTCGTTTGACTTGAGCATCAGAGATTTTCTTGGAGAACAACTCGACCTCACTTTTTTGTGCTTACAGGGTACTAAGAGACAATTTAGTTACTAACAGTTCAATTTTTATTTCACCATTTCCAAGACCCATTCAAGAGAACAAATCAAAGACCCAAGACTTATTCGAGGCCTGTAGTTGATCCAAGGCTACAACCATACTAGATAAACTCCAATATTAAGGAACCGTGAGTTTGATTCCTATTGAAAGCATATAAGATAAATTATAAAAAAAATAACGATGGTTGGGGACAGACTGAAATAGTAATTTCTAGCAAATTGAAGATAAAGCGTAAAGAATATTTATAATAAAAATCAAATAGGGACTTATAACACTTTTTTTTTCTACAAAAAATGATGTATGATAAATCCTAAAGGCCGTCGATTTTATAGCGAAATGAAATATGAATTTTGTTTTTGTCTTTTTAGGCATTACATATGTATATGTAATAAATTAATCTTCATTGACTTATCAAAAAATATTAATCTTAATTCCATATATCATATAAAGTAAAAAAGAAGAGAAGAAATCATGAAGAGCAAAGACCAGGTTGCTTTTTGGATGGGGAAAATCAAAAATGGGGAGGAAAAGTTCACACATTCTTCAATCACTGAGCATATTTTATTAATTAATAAATTTAGGGCCTGTGTTGTGTGTGATTAGATGCAATGTCAAACCTTTTGACTTATTTATAAAACAAAATAGGATTTTGACTTATGATCTGCTATTAGCGTTGCATCTTTGTGGAAACCTTATCTCATCAAACAAATCAAAATATGTTTCAATGGTGCCTCTAATCATAGTTTTAAGCAATATAACCACGTCTTCTCACACAATCTAGGCAAGAAATTTACTGAAATATATATATATATATATATATATATATGTGTGTGTGTGTGTGAGTGCGCAATACAGATATTCCTTTGAAAGTGCTAGTAGCATCTATTCTTTTTGTTTTTTTTTTTAAAAAAATTATACAACTAAGGTTAGTGGTAACATTGATATGGTTTTTGAAGATTGTATATATGGTTATGATGTTAACTATGATACTTAATTTTCATGTGAATAAGGACTGTTTGTACAATTGTTCTTAATCAACATTAATTTTATTAAGAGATCTTATGATCTCCTGGATTATAAATGGCTACCCATCTAAGTTAGATGGGAGTTTTGTTCTGTTCTATCTATATCAACCATGTCCCGTTTAGTTATAAGTCAATACTATTCGACTTGATTAAGAGATCCCATAACTTAGTCTTAATAAAATTATGGACCAAACTATATGGGAAAGTCATCCGAGGACTGCTACTTTCATTGTATAATGTACTGTATTTTTTCGCTCCCTGCTTGATTGGTAAGAACTTTAGTGTGTTTATCCATTAATTATAGCAGTGTCTAAACACAATATGTACCTGGGATCATGTCAATTTAACTGGTTTTCTTTTTTCCTCGATATTATAGCATTGAATATGGAAAAGTAATTTCAGTTGTGGGAGTTTTTCTTGTTTGCAGCTAATTACTACATTGTGGGTTATATTTTGATAAAATTTAATTACTTTTAAAACAAAAAAAGAATAGGACAAAGTTAGGAACTTGAAGGATAACAGGGAAACATTTTAATATTATATATACAGGGAAAGCAAAAAAAAAAAAGAAAGGAAGGAAACCACCCTAAACCAGGGAGAGAACTTCCCAAGAAAAGGTTTAACTCAATGCATCTCATCAAGAAATGCGAAATTCTTGAGGGTGTAAATACATAGTTAAACATTTCCTTCGTTAAAAAAAAAAGATCAGAAACATGGTTAAATATGATGATAATTTTGTTTGAACCAATTTATTTAATTTGTGGTTTCGAGATGATTTTCGTTTAAATTGATTTTTTTAATCAATTAAATTTGTATTCCACTCGGGTTCTCAAGTGGGGTTGGTCGTCTTTCCCAAAATAAAGTTTAGCATTTGAGTAATATTTAGAGTTTGTCTCCCATAAGTTTTTTTTAAAAAACAAAAAATTGATCCGATGGGTTTAGAATATGGCATGATGAAACTTTGCCAATCTTATTCATCAAAACATGAAAATATACTAATTTATATGGATGTGTCTTAGTCATAATCAGATTTATTCAGTTGTTATTTATAGTGTTGGTGTTGAGGAGATGCGTGAAATTGGAGGAATTAGCACAAGAAGCTTATGGGATGATCTTGTAGTTCTATTTTTCTTTTTTTTTTCTTTTTTTTTTCTAATGTAAGTGTGTATGGTAATGTACAGTTTGATAAAGTATTTTTGATATGATATTCATTTTCTAAATTAAAGATGATGTTTATGGAGATGAATGTATTTACAGATAATTTTTAGTCGTAACTGCTAATTAATGTAAGAATCATGACACAACAATTACCCCTCAACAAACATTTCATTGTTTTCAATATTGCTATGGACCAAGATCCTTGTTTTCAATTTTTTATGTCCAGTCGAAGATTTAGCACGTAGTTTATGTGCTTAAGCTAAATATATGGTTAATATATTGTTATAAATAATTTAATTTATAAAAACAAATTGAATTTTTGAATGTACAAAAAAAACCTATAATATTTAATATAAACATAGAGTCATATTAAATAAAATAGAATATAATTTGCACTCGGTCGATGAACCGAACCCGGTCGGTCAAGATGAGAATCGAAACTATAGACCGAGTCAATTAGTAAGTCCAATTGAGTTGTGAATCAGATGAGTTCTTGATATGTGTAGAATGACCCATATAGCTTAATAATAAAAGAAGTCAGGTTAATCCTTTCTGGGGGTGATCTAGAGAAACTTAAAAAAAAAAAACAGAAAGAACTTTCTCTCTACAGAAGAGAGAGAACACCATCTCTTTCACCTAGAAGAAGAAAATGCTCTTCTTTTGGCCCCACTAATTCCTACACAGATCTAGAGTGACATCTAGATTACGAAATAGATGAGCAATCCAATCGACAACTAGACTGTGGTTAGTTCGCGAGACCAACATAAAAAATTAGATCTTGTCCGCTGTTGTATTCCTCTATTCATTCCTCTACAATCAAAGTAGGTAACTTGAAACCACCTTCTTTATTGTTCGTCAATTAGACCGGTGTAGGCATCCCTCAGTTATATCAAAATAAAAAATACCTATGGCTTAAAGAAAATCAATTTTTATCTACACAAAGTAGATTATCACGAAAATGTCTTTATTGGATTGCAAAATTATTTTTTTCGAAAAATAAATATTAAAGTAGTTGTAAAATTTAATTTAACTAGGACTAAAAAAACTTATTAAAAAAGACTAAAAAATTAATCTAGTCAAATTAATTTGCTTTTCTAGGGTAAGAAAAGTGTAATCCAATTGTGATCATCCTTGATGTGGATTTTTCGTTAAGGCAACACTATGTATACACATGACACAATCATCTTTCCAAGATATGGCCACTGCTAAAACGGTTCATTGTTTCATTGTCCCCTACTAGGACAATGCCAAACATTGATAAGCATCAATATAATAGACAAGCAATAAGGCACAGAATATCTCATATATGTCACAATGAGTGACCACTAAACTGGTCTTGTTTCAACCATTAAACTGTCCAAGCATCCATGAGATGATCTATATAATAGACAATCACTAACTTTTCTTACCAAGCTACTAAGCATTGTTAGAAGTTCCCGAAAGAAAAGAGGAAGCTCAAGTTCATTGCATCTCTTTAAAATAAGCAATTGTTACGACTTCTCAAAGAAATAGGACTAGTGGTAAAGGATATCTATATTGTACAATGGATAATTGAATTTCATTATGATAAAACACATTGATTGATTAATAAAAGCAAGTTGTCGAGAAATTTATAGAATTTTTTACATAACGGATTATTCATGTCTTTCATAATGCGAAAGTCTTCATATTATGGAAATCGTTTATGGAACTATCTTCTTGACTGGTCATTTTAATTGAACAGTATTGGGATTATTTGTGCATGCAATACAACTGTCTAGATGATCGATTCTTTTCATTGAGGAAAGTTTTCTATCGATTATCTTAGTGCTCTTTTTTCATTTTCAATACATGAATTTTACCTAACATTTCAGATTAAAAGGTGAAGAGAACAATACATCACATCCAGTCATCGATTCTCACAAAATGACCACATCTTGATTATCATTAAATTATTTCATTATATGATATGCACCCAAAAGTCATAGAATCCCGTGTGAGAGAGCAAATAATCAATATGGCATACAACAAAACTATGCACGCAACATCTGTATGCACAAAAACTATATATACATTGCAGTAAGAATTCATAACACATTAAGCATTGAATACGAGTGTACAAACAACAATATCAATTTGCAAAATAAACACAATAGGCACTTAACATTAGTCAAGTGAACACTAAGGGAACACATACATATCACACATTATTACAAAATTGTTACAATATTTCCTTTACATTTTATGCAACCTCAAAGCCATAACATGTCATTGAACATGTCTCCAAGTACCAGTTTGGTAAACGAATATCCAAGTACAGTTAACTTACTGTACGTTAACTTCTTTTTATGAAACTATATCTATAACAATGTTATAAATGATGTCTATATGTTAAGTTTTGGAATGATACTTTTATACATGCGATTAGGCTTTGACTATCACAATTCACTAACATGGAGTTAGGTGGATCTTTCATAACTCCTAAACTACAAGAAAATCTCTCAAGACAAACACCTTTCGGTATAGAAGACCAAAGCAAAATCAATTCAAATTCCATAGCGGACAAGGCTACAAGCATATATTTCTTGCTACTCTAATAATTGGCTCTATTTCCAAGCAAGAAGACAAACCTGGGTATTAATGTTCTCTCACCCAAATCACGTCGTAAAAAGGACCTCCGACATCAACATTAGTGCAGATCACCACCTTGTTAACACAATCAATAAACCATTGTACCGTTCAAATATCTTAGGATTCGTTTGCCTGCTTTAAAGTGGGTTTGGCCTAGATTAGACTGAAATTTCATACTATGCCAATCACATGGTGTTTGTCTAGTTTTTCTTTTGCACATTATCATATATACAAAGCTCCTTACTAGACTAGCATAGGTAAATTTTCACATTTTTTTGTTTTCCGTGTGACTGTTAGGTTATATGCATTGACTAAGACCTTTGCCTTTCACGATAGTAGCATCAAATGGCTTGCATTCTTGTATATTAAAGCATTCAGATACTTTCTTAATGTATGGCTCTGGTGATAGTTATGGTTGTAATCGAGCCAAGCCGAGTTAAACTTTGAGGTGTTCAGGCTCGGCTCTACAGTATATGGGCTCGAGCTTTTTAAAACGTTTGAGCTCGGTTCGAAATATGAAGAATGAGCTCGCGAGCTACTCAAGCTAGTCTCGCGAGAAGCTCGTTTATTTAGAGCTCGAGATCGGCTCGATTAAGGCTTGGTTAGTGAGATCAAGATTAGCTCGTGAGAACCTCGGTTAGTGAGAGCTCGAACTCGTCTCGATTATAAGCTCGACTCAAACTCGTTCATTATTATTACTCTAGCTCGACTCGAAGCTCGTTTGATATAAGCTCATATGAGCTTGGTAAGGAACAAAGCTCGGTTTTGTTTAAGCTCAAATTGAGTTCGAGCTCATTAAAAATTTACAAATGAAATAATTTTCTTAATTTCTAATTAATTAAATATACTCTAAAGACATCCAAACATCATCAATATGTAAAGTTATACAAACCAACAATCTCATAATATAAATCTTGATAAAACAAAATATAATTCAACAGCTCTCAATCTTCCATGAGTCGGGATTTGCATTTTAAGATCACCTCCCAAAATATAAATCTGTCAATTTCAAATATAAAAAATTAAACAAGAAAAACAAATTTAAACAATAAAAAATTTATTCAATTTAATCTTTCTCATCTAGGAATAGATTTAAGAAAGCGAAATTTCAACCAACTGAACATCCTCTTCGTTGCCTTTTCCCCATAAAACGAAATCATAAGCTTTAAAAATTTATATAGTAGTAATAAAAACAATAGACATTACGAAAATTTTACGTATCCTTATTTTTTTGTTGAGATCATAACGTGATTTAATCCAATCAGCTCCTCATATTAACATTACATTGTTTTTTTTTTCAGTATTTTTTTCATTTTTCTATAATTCGTATTTTTCCTTCAATTATTAGTCAGTTTAGTTAATTATAGGACAAATTGAACTATCTAAATTGAAGACCACTACAAACTCATCTCTGAGTACCATTCAGAATTTCAGTCCCCAACTTCTTACTATACTTTTTAATTCTCTTTATCTTTATTCTCTGCCAACAATATTCATCAAAACACACAATTTCTCCCTCATCCTTGCCTCTCATAGTTCATCTTTCTCTCAATTGATTGCACCTGCCATCTACCCTCAGTCTATTTCATCCACCCTTGATCATACCTTTCCATCTCGGCGACCCTCAACCATCCATGACTTATTCTGACTTATGCATTCTTTTCCAATCACACTCAACCCCTCATTCCCTCTTTATTTCCTTGTCAACGTCTAATCTCATCTTGCACAATAATCTTATCTTGAGTACCATACTTAACTAAACATACAAGTCAAGCCATTGAAGGAAGAAATTTACTTCCACTATTTTGTATTAGTCGCCGTTAGGCTACTATTGGTGGTAGTCCATAGAATTTCAGTAAATCACAATTTAAAAAAAAAAAGAAAAGAATAGAGAAGTAAAATTGAGCAAGAAAGAAGTGAGAGTGGGTGAAAACAGTTACCTGTAGTCCAAATGGGAAGAGGGGTGGATCGTCAGGTGGGTGAGAACGGCTTTGATTTGCAATGTAAAGAGGGTAACGATGACAATGAGAGAGAGCTTGAGAGAGGCAGTAAGTGAGAGGCGGCAACAGTGAGTGCGAGAGAGAGCTTGAGAGCGACGACAGTGAGAGAGAGATTGAGAGAGACAGTGAGTGAGAGGCGGAGACAGTGAGTGAGTGAGAGAGCAACAATGAAAGAGAGCTTGAAAGCGACAACAGTGAGAGAGAGTTGAGAGAGGTAGTGAGTGAAAGGCGACAACAGTGAGAGTGCGAGAGAGAGTTTGAGAGCGATGATAGTGAGTGAGAGGCAGCAACAGCGAGAGTGCGAGAGAGAGCTTGAGAGCGACAATAGTGAGTTGTTGGATCAAGGGTGATCAACATTAAGTTCCTTTTTATGTTTTAATGATAAGCAAACCGTTTGACTTGAAGAGAAACAAGTTGGAGAGCTCGGAGTTGCAAAACAAGCCACTGCAAGTGCTTCACGTACGTGAGATATGGTCTGAAGAAAAGCAAAAGCCACTAGAATCCTCTGAAGCACGTTTCACATACGTAAGGAAACGTTCACGTACATGTATTATAGTTGACGTAAGTAATATATAGTGTCACGTACGCAAAGAAACGTTCACGCACGTGTATTGTAATTAACGTACGTTAGATATAAGTTCACGTACGCAAAGCTTGCTCAAAGATGATCAACGTACGTGAGATGAAAAACCAACGTATGTGAGCTGCAAATATTCTCAGGTGACGTACATGAGGATAAAGTGATGTACGTGAGAGTGGCACAGATAGCTGCAACGGGCAGAAACGTACTAACAGCTAGTTTATCTTCACCAACGGTCATATCACTTGAAGAGGCTATAAATACATCAAGGAAGGGCAGAAAAACATGGATGATCATATGGATTTAGGTCTCAATCACTTTCATCATTCCCCTCACTCCAAAACACCAAATCAAGCTAGAGATTAATATTCAAGCTTCAATCTCAAATACTCAACTCCAGCATAGAGCTTTCAATTTTTGTAAATATTTTTGTAAACACTTTGTGAGTGAGAGAGGTTAGTTGTGAACCTATAGAAAATAACATTGTAATGGCTTTAGAGGTTTGGGCCATAATCAACCTTATAGGTTTTAGAGGTATGAGCCGTAATCAACCTTGTTGGCTTTAAAGGTATGAGTCGTATGTTGGATCAAGGGTGATCAACATTAAGTTATTTTTTTGTTTTGAAGATGTGCAAAACATTTGAGTTGAAGCAAAACACGTTGGAGAGCTAAGAGTTGCGAAACAAGCCACTGCAAGTGCTTCACGTACGTCAGAAGTATGTCACGTACGTGAGATAGGGTCTGAAGAAAAGCAGAAGCTATTGGAACCCTCTGAAGCAT
>CAODLS013510185.1:0-21238 GCA_948243855.1 Flueggea neowawraea | reverse complement strand
AAAAGAAGAAAAGAACAAGTCATCGTCAATAAGAAAAGGAAAAGTGAGGAGTTAATTTTATCTATGGTCACTAAACTTTAAGGATTTTTTACCTATGGTCACAAAACTCACATTTTATTCAACATGATCAATACGATTTAGGGTTTTATTCACCGGTGGTCACTACGATTTGGAGTTTTGTTCACCGGTGGTCACTATAACCATTTTATTTGAATTTTCCGGCAAATTGAGTGATGTGGTTGCCACATCATCATGCCATGTCGCTCAACAAAAAAAAGGTGATATTGAACAGCAAAAAAAAACAAATATTAATAATTTCAAATAATTAATCATGAAAACAAACAAAAAATTAAACCCGAAAAAAAAAATTGAACCCGTCATAATATCACAAATATACATATTGTGTTAATTATTGACCTAATTAATTTTTTAATATTAATTTTTGTTGTTTTTCTTTTATTTTTTACTGTAAAACCATTTAATTAAAACTTTTTTTTATTGTGTATAAGAATATAGAATCGGTCGGTTGGTATAACTAGTTTTCATTTTAATATAACCTAAATCAACTTAATTACTTGTATTAAAGTTAAAATTCATAAAATTAATAAAAAAATGTTATAAGTGGGTTTAAAATTACATAGACTTGTTGTTATTGTTAATTTTTTGTTAAGTGTTAATGTTATGCTAATGTCACATAATAATTTAGAGCCACCAATAATATGAATCCAACATCACGTCCATATATATTGTTTGTTTGTGGTATTTTGGCAGGTTCAATTTTTTTTTTGGCAGGTTCAATTTAAATATTTGTTTGCTGTCATGATTAGCTATTTGAAATTGTTAATCTTTGTTTCTTACTACTGTTCAATATCACTTTTTTGGTTTTTTTTTTTGTTGAGTGACGTGGTATGATGATGTGGCAGCCATGTCACTGGACTTACCGGAAAATTCAAATAAAATGGTTATAGTGACCACTGATGAACAAAACCCCAAGTCGTAGTGACTATGTTGAACAAAAAGTTTTGTGACCATAAGTACAAAATTCTTAAAATTTAGTGATCATAGATAAAATTAACCCGCCAGAAAATTCAAATAAAATGGTTATAGTAAGCACCAGTGAACAAAACCCCAACTCATAGTGACCATGTTAAACAAAATGTGGATTTTGTGACCATAGGTAAAAAATTCTTAAAGTTTAGTGATCATAGATAAAATTAACCTGAAAAGTGAGTGCCTAAAAAGATGGGAAAGTATACCAGGTTTTTGCTTAAGATAGCCTGATCCGCACTTCTTATCAGGGCCTAGAACAAGGAAAAGGAAAGCAGAGAAGAAAAAACAAGAGTCAGCAACATGAATTTGAAAACCAAAATATGAAGAGAAAAATCAATATATAACAATGAAGAACTTTGTTTTTAATGAGTTGGCAAATGTGCAAAGTCACAAATTAAAGTAAATGCAGAATTTTAACTGATGGCAATTTCAATTTTTCAGTTAGTCGTTGTAAGAATGAAAAACAAATTTGTTTCACATGAACGAGGAGTTTGTTGAAGAGGAAGAGAGAATAAAAAATTACTCCTTTTTAGGAAAGAAATACTTTAGAAAGCAAGCAATTATCTTGTCTTGAAATGATAGAAAAGTCCTTACCTCTCTAATGCGTTCCTCTTCTACTTGATCAACACATTGTAACAAATTCTCCAATGTCCCTGTAAAAATAAGTGTGATCCAAATAATTTGGCATATCAATAGATGCACTTTAAGCCATAAAAAAAAAAGAAGGTAAATGTATGTATTAAATATTTTTCACGTCTCACTATCTGAAGCAGTTTAATATATGTATTATCTAAGATGCAGCACAACTTCAGCGAGCAATGATGCTTCAACAATAAAGAACATATAGAGCATTAACATACCGAATTTTGTGATCAGTTCCAAAGCATGGACATTTCCTATTCCTTCAACTCCTGCAGTTATTATAAAGAATATTAGAGAAGTGCATATCAACCAACATACTTAAACTGAAGACAAGGGAATTACACAGAGTTGGTTCTCAGTAGCTCTTTTTTTTTTAACTATACTTTCACTAGTAATAAACACTTTGGCTAATAAATGCTTCAGGAGATTTATTCTCTAGCAGCATTTTTAAGCACATTTCTTGTTATCATTTATCAATAAAAATATGAAAGTTACAATGTCATACATGTCTGAAAATAATTGAAGCTTCGGAAACATACTGAAGAAGTAAAACAAATAACAGGAGAGAGAACAAAACGGACTGAGCGAGCATCAAGCCTCTTCCAAATGCTAAACGTGACATAAAAACAAAAGGAACATGCCATCTATATCCCTGAAAACTATTAACTTTTTATTGATGCTTCTGTGTAATTCCGTAACACAACTTTGAGAACATTTCGGAACAAGAGGCCCCTCTTTCATCTGTCCCATAGATAACCTTAGCATTTTATGCTGTCACAGAAATTGTTTCCTTGTGTTGGAACCCAAGAGACCAATAGCCATTTTAGTTGCAGATGAAAGTGATTTAATGAGCACAGATATTTTTGCCATCTGCAATGCTCCTGTTTCACAGGATCTCCAAGGAGTTTATTACACCATATAGACTGATACTGCACCAACGTCATATCAGAATCAATACTACCTGCATTAGTCTCCATTATATATTATGAAATTCCCATATTGTTCAAGTGATGGGATATTTTGTCAGAAAATAAAAAGAAAGAAGAGGAAATCGGTTGCTATATCATACATAAGGTGATAAAAACTTGATTAATTATCAAATTCATGCTTATTCAGGTCATTTCACTACTAAAATATTAAACTTTAACTTAGTTGATGAGACATGATCATATGAGAGACACTAGAGTACACAACCAATTAGAAAGATGCAGAAAATGAACTGGAATATTATCACTTGCATCACCCACTAAGGAGATGATATCGACAAACTGACTAGGTTTGAGTGATCCATATTTATCGGCAAACTCCTCCAATCCAAATGAAACCATTCTGGCAAGCAAATAATAAGTGCTTCAACATAAAAACATGAAACAAAAAATATAACAAATGAATATGAATTAGAACACATTAAAGTTCTCGATCTAGCAAATAACAATGAATTAATGAGCAAAAAATTTAAATAAATGTATCAATTAATTCAGTTTTTAACTAACTTCTCAAATGCTTTGAGCATAAACATCTACAGCTCGTGCTTATCTTTGAGCTTAATATATCCAAGCACCAAATAAAGATAAATCTAATGAAAAGCTATTGATATGACATAATAGTCCCATACATGCTGATATCAAATTGTAGTACAAAAAAGTAGCATGAATGTAACCAAAAACTAAAACATGTTCCTTTGGATAAGAAATCTTCACATCAATAAAATATCTGATTTCAACAATAATAATGAAGCACAAGATGCCAATTGGAAAGAGACTAACTCAAAGCCACGAGGTGCAATTCGTAGAAGACGTAAAGAGGGAGATAGAATCTGAAAAAAGTCTTTATCTGGTGAAACAACCCGTACCTGTTCAAAGAGATTATAGTTATTCGATCATCTAAAAATAGCATAGAGCAAGTTTCCTTTGTATGGAGAAGAAGCATAACAAAGAAATTATGGCAAGGGGAAATAGAAATGGCCATACTATGCAGATATTTCTTCCATTTTTTCCCAGTAGAGCTTAAAATTTTTTACCTTCAATCCAGCGGCAACGCTCCTTACAGCCAGTGTGCCAATTACATCATCCGCTTCTACCCCGGGTACCTGACTTTGTGTAATCAATGATTATTTAGGATGTCCAACCAGATAATGGATTATTTTAGCAGCATGAGACAGACAATCTACCTCAATAACCTTGATGGACATGGCTTTTATGGCAGCTTTCAAGTATTGACGACCCTGTACAATGGTATCAGGTGTGGGAGGACGGTTGCTCTTGTACGCAGGATACAAAGTGTGACGAAAGTTCAGGCCTGCAAAAGAACACTACCTATGCTATTGTGCCAACCAATTCAAAAACCACAAAATAAAATATATTTTCACAGGAAGAGGCTTGAATACGCAATGAAAACATTTGTGACTGCTGAACATGGTAAAACAATAGAAAAAAAGAATAAGTTGCAATAAGTTCGAGAGTCAGGAAACCAATGTTCAAAACCAACAAAACTCAAAAAAGCAGAAAGTAATTACATAAAAAGAAATACTATCTCTGCTACAGCTAAAAGGAGGACAAAACTAGGATGCCAGTAATGCAGCATATAAGGTTGTTATGGCAACTAGTAGACTAAAGCTGATTGAGTAGAATTACCTTTGGCAAAGTCTCAATTTTTCAATATCAAGAATCATCAACAGTTCTAGTTACAGACATTAAGGAACCAGCCAAATAGAAAGACGGTGAACTGAGATTATCTAAGAGAAGTCAATAACATTTCGCTAATCTTTTTCCACATCAAGTGTGCCCACCATCAGTTCTACATACAAGCTAGTCATTTAAGTGATTCCAGTTGACTTATTTCGTCATAAGTTTGCATAAAAAGGTCAGCATCTCACTTAAAAATTGCTGCCTAAAATTGCTTTACATACCTTCATTTACCAATGGAAAAGATTTAAAAAGCCATCATGTACCATGCACAAGTGAAAGTCCAATTGAAACCGTCTCTAATAAATATAAAACTATACAAATTAAGTTATTCTACGATGCTAATCCTAAATGTCATCAAATTAAGCAACCAAATTGGATTAGGATTATTTTTCAAATAAGTAAATCTGTCTTATCATGGAAACTCTGAAAGTCATTTTCCACATCCTTTAAAAGAAAGTATTTGCCCAAAGAAATATTCATGTTGTGCAGGCTGCAGCCAACAAGAAAGCTGAAAATGTCACCCACATGTATCCACTTTTATTTACTGAGAAATGTCTCCCTCTTTTTCTGACACAAATTGTCAAATGTCTCGTGCAAATTACTTGGGTAATTATAATAACATCATACCTTTTCCCTTGAAATTTTCTTTTGATGAACCACAAGAATTACCAAATGGAACTCCTGAAATAAAAAGGTTTCTTTATCAACCAAATGATATATCTACAGAATTCATCACAATGAATAGTTTGCAACTGATCACAAAAAAGAATTTCATGCAGACATCTAAAGAGTGAGATATAACCAAAAGTTTCATCCCATATACGAAGACCTTTTGGAAGCACGTGGGAAACTGGCATTCAACCAAATCCTTTACTATTCAAAAATAAGAACAGTGAGCACATCCATCTAAAACCATAAGCGCAATCCATATTTTAAAAATTTTTCTTTTAATAGTTGGTTGGATTTTGTTGTCTTCAAAAACTATAACACCGATAAGGCCCCAATCACTTACAGATTACAACATGGAAGGACATACCATCTTCAGAAAAACAGTTGAAAAAAGTAGGTTTTGTGTTCTGGGAAGTTGTTATGTTGACTGCAAAGGTAAAATCAGAAAAACA
This sequence comes from Flueggea neowawraea, assembly GCA_948243855.1. Taxonomy (NCBI): domain Eukaryota; kingdom Viridiplantae; phylum Streptophyta; class Magnoliopsida; order Malpighiales; family Phyllanthaceae; genus Flueggea; species Flueggea neowawraea. The sequence goes on along the minus strand of CAODLS013510185.1, from coordinate 15,738 downwards.
GTAACAGATTAAGCAGCACTGTCCTATTCACTTGAATTAACTTCGAGGAAAGATCATCTTTCATATATTGTGCAGGCTAACTCCCGAAACAGATCTTCACTCTTTAGATATGTTAAATTGGTGTAGTCATCAAAGCTTTCCTCTTTTTCATGCATGAAATGAGTAGATTATCCCAGAACCGATTAAAGATAACCTTAAGATATTCAATGCAGACAGATACTAGAGTAGCAGCATGCAAAATTTAGTGCACAGAGCTTCACATGGACAGCCAGCTTAAAGCATTGAGAAGCTCTGTTTTCTGTTTGTGTGCGTATCTATCGGGATTGCTATTCTACATCCTATTCTTGTATCATTGAATCATGGCTTAACCACTTGACTCTTAAAAATATGGCTATATCAGAAATAAGAGATACACCAATACAAGTGTTTCTTAGAGGCTACATTCAGTATACAATGAAAAGGCGTTTATATCTAAGATGGTTGGTCATCAAAAGTCAAGATGGTGTGCACATAAAAAAATAAAGAAAAAGAAAAGGATGGTTGATTTTTAGAAAAACATATCATGAACAACATGGCTGTTTCCAATTTGGAAGCCAAACAGATTACAAAAAACATCAAATAGCTAGTCAGAAAAGAAAAGAGGGCATACAGATTATAATATCATTTATACGTGTATCTTACCATCATGATCAAACACCACCTGCAAGAAAAAGTAGCAACCAATTGAATAAGAAATAGAATATAGTTCATCTTAAGATATGATAAGGAATAAACAAAAACATAGGAATCAAAATCAACAAAATAAATTCGTTTTTGTTGACCAAATGGATACAATTTTTTTAAAGATAATTAACAAAATACAATTAATGAAGCTTATCCTGCACAAGCAGGGCAAATAATTGCTGTAAATACATAGATATCCTAAAAATGTAACCATAAACTGGATGTTTGTGCAAAGCATCAATTTATAATTTCCAATGCTAACAACTGTAAGTGTTTTTCTTTTAACTAATTGGAAAATTGCCAAATTCCATATATTTCAAGCATGATTTTAGCCACTTTGGATGGTAATGCATATATTATTTTAAATTTACAAAGGAGAAACGAAAGAAAGACATAATAACAAGAGAATAATCATACCGCAACATGTGTAGGGATAAATTCCAGGACATCAACTATCTGCAAGAGAAAAATTGAGAGGAACTTAGACCTGAAGAAACCCCAAAATAACAGCTAAATGATAGTGGCCAGAGCAATAGATAAGTAAAAGCAGCCAATGAATAACTTTGATCATTTTAGTCCAGTTATGAAAACAAATATACAGGAGAACAGGCCTGTCTATTGCTTGTTAAGAAAGGGATACATTTTTTGACCCACTTATTATTTGAAACCGTTTGAAAATCACATAAATGTCTAAGTAACGATACATCAACCATCAGATAACAAGGAAATGCAAGCAAACATATTGGCCAAGGTGTCAAACTCACACAATTCAGAGTACTCCAAGCAACAAAAAATATATATATTTGTTTCACAATTTCTCCGAACAAAAGTGGGACCAATGTTTTGGTCAATGCTATAAGAATATCATTATGATCACATAAAAGAAAGGAAATTAAGAAATTTAGCATCACTTACGAGAGATAACGCTGAAAATATAGTCAAAACCCAATCTCCATTGCCATCAGCATGCTGTAGATATCCATGGTGCAACTTTGCTGTTCCAATTAAAACAATAAGAAACAATACTCAGCTACAAGAACACAATCCAACAAAAGAAAAGGCGACAACAATGCCAGCAAGCCTACGTAAATATGCCAAATTCAATTTGCAAACCAAATATGGACGTAGTCTAAATCACATAAAATTAACGAATCACATTCACAGCATATACAAAAACAAAAGCATCCAGAATCCATAATTCAACACTCATCAGTTCAGCTCCATGCTAAATCGAACATTATCATATCAAATTCACTAAAGAAATGAAATTACCTAGTAGCTTGTAGTAGGCTCTATAAATGACGGAAGTGCCATCGATAAGCATCACTCTACCATTAGAGTTCTTGACATTCTCAATTCTTTCTTCGCAATTCCCCGAATCAAACCGCGTCTCATGACTCCACTTACTTTCAGTCGCAGTCAATACATTACTTCCAGAGTTCGCACAAACTGCTCCACCAATAACTACATTCGCACCGGACAAACTGCAATAGCTCTGAAAATGTAACAAGAAAGTTAAATCACGGCGCGAAATTAGTTATCGGAGTTCGTTAGCAAAAAATTACCTTCTTAGCTGTGTTGAAACTGAAGAAGCCGTTCCCGAGTATTGGAGCCTTCGATAAGGTACTTCGGAGGTAACTGACGCTTCTCCGGAAGGAGTGAATGGGATGATTCAAGGATTGAAGGTACGCCATGAATTCATGTCACTCCGCCTGTAACCATGACTATAAGCCACCAAGAAGCAACAACAGCACTCGAAAGAAAAAAAAGGAAAATAATCGACAAGTACCTGAGATTTAGTAGTACTAGTCAGTAGGTCCCTATTGTTTTGGCGCTTGAAATATGCATTCTTCAGGTCCAAAACCGCTAAAAATACCGCTAAATTTTGCTGATTTCGCAATTAAATATGTGGCATGGCGGAAATTAAAATCATGTTGATTTGCACGTGACGAAGCCCTATAAGGAACCACTAAGTGAGATAATTGAACGGTTTTAAACTTACCCAAATGGTTTACTAATATTATGTTGGATCATGTGTAATCAATATTAGAATCCTTCTATATTTTAATGATGAGTAAAATGTTAGACTTTGAGTTAAACACGTTGGAAAGCTCGGAATTGTGAAACAAATCTTTGCAAGTGAAAAACTTACGTTACAGGGAAGATGAAGTACTTTATCTGGAAATTATATGATCAACATATGTTATGGAGGCCAACATACATAGAGACATTCACATCGTACGTAGACGTGGTATTGAATGCAAACAAAAGTTGTTGGATGCTAAAAGGTCAACACAACGTACGTTAGTTAATGGCAACGTACGTCATCTAGAGATATGGTCACGATCAATGTACGCTAAGGAAGAATAACATACATAAACATAGAGAACTTGCAGACAACATACGTAGGCATAAGTGTGACGTACGTTATAAAAGTTCCAAAAAACTGCAGTAGCATTAAATGAACTCCAACAATTAGTTTCTTCAATGCAACGGTCATATAGTTTAGAAAAGTTATAAATACATCAAGAGAAGGCCAAGAATGTGTGAAACAATATTCGAAAACATTGGACTACCACTCCTATTAATTTCTACTAACAAAAATACAAAATCAAGCTAGAGATCAAATTTCAAGCATCAAACTCATACATTCAACTCTAGCATAGAGTTTCAATATTTGTAAACACTTTGTATACACCTTGAGAGTGAAAAAGTTTATTGTAAGCCTATAAAAAATAACATTGTATATGTTTGTTGTGAACCTAAGGAAAACAATCTTATAAGAGCTTTAGAAGTGTGAGTTGGGAATCAACCTTGTATAGGCCTTAGAGGAGTTGAACCGCAATCAACCTTGTTGTATTGACTTTATTGAATTGAGCCGAAATCAATATCCATTATAGTGAAAATTCTAAGTAGTAAGACTTAGGTAGTAGACGTATGTTAAGTTGGTCAAACCACTATAAATCTTGGTGTTTGTTTTTCTTTTTATCTCTCTCAACTCATATCAAGGACCGAAAATTTTTCAACACATTAAGTTTATGATTGAAATCTTCACTTTCTCGTTAAGTAATTATCGGTTTTTATGAATTATATTCATTTTTTAATGGTGTTATATGGACAACTTGATGGGGCAATACATTATTTGATTGTTCAATTAGTCTAATACTAGTTACAAGCCTGTAAGATTTGTAGGTTTTTTTAATTTGTATTAATATAAAAAAATTTACTTGTTATTAAAAGAATCGTAAATAAAAACTTTAATTTTTATTAAACTATTTTTTTTAAGTTATTAAACCCCTTTTTGCTTGTTATATTTTGAGTATGATCACATGTCTTTTATTCGTTATTGCAAATAAAAATCTTTAATGTTTTGTTACTCTTGAAAAAACAATAGACATTTGACTATGATAGAAAACAAGATGATAGAGATACAATCTGACATATGAAAGTGATTGTTTCTGATCTTTATTAATTGTCTTGACAAAACAAATAACAAACGGTATTGTTTCCGTTGCAATTTAAAGGTAATTTGATATCCAAGACAATTAAAGGAAGCTAATGAATGAAAACCTTATGCCTAATATTGAAACTAGTAATTATTTCAGCTCATGTCACATGTTTCTTCAAGTGAGTAACGACCAATTGAGTACCATTAAACAATCCAATAGTTTAATCTATATTATGGAATAACATAACAGGTTCTCAGTTTTCAACGTCAATTTTTAATTTGGTAACATAAAAGAAATAATAGTGTTGAAAAATTATAAAGTGTAAATATTTTTAATATTATCTAAATGTGTATCAATTTTGCGAATTAAAATTAAAATCTAAATAAATTATTTCTTTTAAATATTATATATTTAATGGAATAAAATCATATCTTACTTCTTGTTGTTGTAGGTAAAATCAAATTCTAAATGTAAATAACATAATGCAGCGGGACTGCCGGAGTTACTTTTTTCCATGGATTAAGCCTTTGTTTGGCTTCCTTAATGACACAAAGGAAAGGGGAGAAAGGAAATGAATTGTCATTTCTCTTCATTTCTCATCAATTTGGTGAGAAACAAAAATGTGCTTTAATTTCTCTTCATTCTCTCCTTTTTAATTATTTTCTCTTCTTTTTCATCCATTTTCATTAAAACAAACAATGGAAAAGAAATTCATTTTTTTTTCCTTTCTTTTCTTTTCCCTCCATTTCTATTGAAACAAACAGTGGCTAAGAGAAGAAGACAAAGGCCTGAGGAAAAAATTCCGGTTCATGTGGAAACCACTCTTTTTAAACCCAACCAAACCAAAAATTTCCGGTTCATAAACCAAACCAAAGATTCTCGGTTCTTACCAAAGCCTTCCCGGCTTCCCGCATTCTTAAACCCTCACCTGATCTCTGTGAAACAAAAGAACCACCCACACTAAAACCCTAAACAGAAGAGCCGTCAATCCTCTACTCCCCTTCCTCTTCAGCTCCCTCTCTCTAGTTTGTAAGTTGGGCTTGTTGAGCGATGGGCAAGAGAGGAAGGAGTCAAAAGAAAAAATCCCGCGACTTATATGCTGACCCCGAAGACATGGACAATGAAATTGATGCTTGTAAGTGTTTATTTATCTTTAATTCTTAGTCTCAGTGGCTGCATTTTGCTTGAAAGTTTATAATTTATGTTTAATGTTTGGTGCCAGTTGCTTGGATTTTGTGGTGATACAGGGTTGTTATTATGTTGCATATTTTGAGGTTTTTGTTTTTGTTTTTGGCATTTTTGCAGTTCACAAGCAAAGGGATATTGTTCCGTTGGATGTGAATGAAGATGCTGTAGAGTCTAGTGAAGATGATGAGCTACCGGTTCTTGATGATAAGGTTTGTAGTGTTACATTATAGTGATATTTTCCAAATTTGTTTTGTAGCCATCTTATTTTTTCCATTTAGGTAAAAGCATTTGGATGAATTTAGTGTTTTGCAGTGGTACTATTGTCACGGTAAAATAATATTAAACAAGTGCTTTTCGTTTCTTATCAATTGGTTGCTTCTACTGAAGGAATGGGATTTTTTTTGTATTAATTGAATATATACATCAAGTATCATGCTTAAGTAATGGTGCTATGCTCTGTTGTGTTTAAAAGAATTTGCTATGACCTTTTTTTTTGTTTCTTGAGTTGCATTTCTCAGAAATGGTTTGAATACTTGAAATTTAAGTTCAGTTATGATCCCAATTTTACTAATTCACTAATTAGATGATTCGTTATTCTCACTGTTCACAGTCATGGTTACAGGATATCGATTATGATGATGAAGATGATGAAGTCGATGCTCATGATATTGGATTGGCTGCAAAAAGTAAGATATAATTTCTATAGGTTTTGGTCTTTTCACTTCTTTTCTGAATCCTAAATCTGCAATGGATAGCCAATTTCTCAGATGGTAAAAAGGTTCATTTTCCAACTTATGACGCAATACTTTCAAAATTTATCTCTATATGCACGTGAAGTTGTATAAACTCTGATGTGGGCATAAAAGGAACCAAAAATGGTAATGATACCTTATCAGGGTTTGTTACTCCATATACTTTGGCTGGTGCCTTTGTCTGTTGATTCCGTTAGAGCTGATAATGCATAACAATGTTTGTGGGAAAATTATTTTTAACATAACTCCTGCATCTTTCTTTTATTTTTCTTCTCACTGGTGGATAAAATGCACATTGGATAACATTTGATTGGGTTTGTTGCTTTTTTGCATGTTACCTGTAGTTGCAAAGCAGCAAAAATTTTTACGATCAAAGTTTGGTGGATCTGATGATGAGATGGATGGAGACGATGAAGAGAATGCAGACAAAAAAGCAATTGGCTGGGGTGGGAGAAAGGATCTATATTATGGCGGTGATGAGGTGACAAGATAGTTTTCATTCACATTTCTACTACCATTTTAGTTAAGAAATACTTCCCAGTGGCATCACTTCTAGACTGGGTTTTGTTTTCATAATTTTTTGAGTATTGTTTAATCAATTTGATGCTTTCTAATTTCCCGTCAAATGGGCCTTAAGAATTGAATGCGTTGTGCCATGTAATTTACAAATAGCAATCCAGTGATGATGACGCTGATAAAATGGAGGAGGAGGAGGCAATAAGAATAATGAAAGAGAGAGCAAAAGCCTTAACGGAGGAAGACTTTGGCCTAGAAGATGTTGGTGAAGATGAGGAGGATAAAGAATTAACCTTAGAGGTAATATTTGAAACAGAATGTTGCTTTCGCATTGCTAAACAATCAAAGTTGCCATCTAACTGAAAGTGCTATCTTAATACAGATTACAAAAAGTAAATGTTTTGAGTTCATATATTCCAACTAATGTTGTTTTTTTTTTGCAGGAAATTTCGGTTAAAGGAAAAGCCTCTACGAAAACTTTGCCAGGCAAAGAAACAGTGGCTGACATTGGTTCTTTATCAACAGAGGAACAAATGAACGTTGTTCATAGGTAAAAGTTTTTAGCTTTTCTTTTTCTATTTTTCGAATTTGCAAGATGTCTACGTAGCTTATCTGCCCAATATTTGATTACTTGAAGTTAAATGTATAATTTAGAGATAAGACTAGTTTTGCCAAGTTCTAGTTATCATCCAAAATTTTGATAAGTACTGGGAATTTTCTATTGAACAAGGATGATTATATATTTCATTTTTTTTTTGTGAATTGAGAATTTTGTTAAACAAAATTAGTTACTCCCTTTGTGCCAATTTGATAGGTACTAACTAAAAAACGCAAGAATTAAGAAAAGTTAGTTTTAGTAATTAAATTCATTTAATTTTATAAGTTTTTACATTTATACCCTTTGACTAATTGTGTGGGTAATTAATGAATTAGTTGAAAGAAAAGATTAAATGAGGACAAATTTGTAACTTTATTAATAATAAATGCTAAAAAAAGGAAAGTGTGTATATTTTGGGACACCCAAAATAGAAATTGTGCCTATCAAATTGGGGCGGAGGGAGTATTTGTTTTTTGTCTCTCTGTATGTTTTCTGCACATCAGTTGTTGCCTTCTAGGCGTCATTGAAATGAATCCAATACTGTCTATTGTTAGAAAATAACAAAAAGATCAGAACTGAGAGGAAGTGTTATATCCATTATCTTTTGGAATACATCGAAGCAATTCAATTACTTTTCTGAGATGATTGATAATGTTTTTTTTCCTTTTGATGTGTCAACGCCTGTGGAGTTGGTTTTAAGATTCTGGGTACACTTCTATTTTTTCTTAAACTATGAGGTCCAATAACTTCTACTTTCTACAGCTCTGCTCCAGAATTAGTTGGTTTACTGTCAGAGCTGAATGATGCAGTTGAACAACTTGAAAGACTTAATTCACTTATAAACAAGGTATCGTGCTTCTGCTTTCCAGTTTTCTGAATTCACTGAAGCATGCTGCTGAGCATGGCTCATTTCTAGACATTATTTATTCAAAGGAATTTTATAGTGATGGAGTATTCAGTAGATAATCTTGCTTAGCCACGTTGCTTGTATACTTTATCTCTAGTTTAAAGTTGGAGTCACGGCGGTAGCTGGAATACACTATTTAGAGGTGAAGCAGCTTCTCTTGGTGGCATATTGCCAAGCTATAACCTTCTACCTCCTTCTCAAATCTGAAGGACACTCAGTTCGCGATCATCCTGTCATAGCTCGCCTTGTCGAGATCAAGGGCTTAATAAATAAGGTTTTAAGCTCTTCTTACATATTCTAAATTGGTTCTTCATGATATTCTTTTCATTTTTAGATGATTATGTGTTTGTTTTGTTGTTTCAACACTTGAGAGAAATGTGTGCTATCCATTACTTGGTGGCTTTTGTTTTATAATACCGGATCTGCTGGCAAGTTTAGGTCTGATTAATTCTCCATGGATGCATTGTGGCTTGCATTCTATTCCATGCAATTTATAGCATAGATTTCACATTGCTTCCTGATAATTTGTCTTGTCATAAGAGCACCACAATCACATCAGTGGCCAGGAATGCTGCTGAGAAATTGATGTTTAAGTATTATTAGCTTTTAGATACAGCTTCTTTGGTTGGTGTAGAAGCAAGCACAGCACTCTTGTGAATGCTCTTTAATACTTAGTTTTGTATTTATTTTGATGGAAGCTACGTTATGAGTGAAAATGAATATGCATTACCACATACTCAAAGTACTGGATGAGTTGTCTAATGATTCACACTTGACAGGTGAAAGAACTAGACGGCAATTTCCCATTGGAACTTGAAGACTTTGTGGAAGAAAATTATCTGGCTGATGTAATACTTGATACAGTTACAGAAAATGGAGAACCCACATTGCAATCTGATCGTATGGCAAAAGCTCCTGGCTCTTCCATTGTCTTAGCTGACAGAGACAAACATGCAGAGGTAATTCCTGATTTGTGTAATGGCAGCGACATGAAGTATTTTGATCTTTTAAGACCAGTTTTCTACTTTCTTTTGTATCACAGCCTCCAGATTCAAATCAATTGGCAAAAGTGGAGTCTTTGAGAGAGAAGGGGAGGAAAGAAGCAAAACGTAATCAGAAGGTAAGATGAGTCAGGATGAGTTCCATATTTGTTTCTTTGCTAATTATATGGTATACTGTATTTTCTAAGTTGTTCTTGTTTTCAAATATAGCTAATGTTGAGGTATAAAATATTGCAGCATGATCAAGTTGGTGTTCAGAGTACAGAAATGTTAAAATTAAGAGCTGCCCTCGAGGAAAAATTGAAGCAGAAGCGAGGCCTTAATTCCTTACTTTCAAAGCCTGATAAATCCAAGAAACGGCTGAAACCAGTGAATGGGTACTATTTCACTCATGTCCTCTGTAATTTATAATTTTTTTAATCTCCTTCATGACTAATATATTTGATTTTGATTGACAGACAGCTTGAAACATATGATGATTTTGATGATGAAGCTACAGATGTTAAAAGTGGTAGTCACACATTGGTTAATAGGAATAAAGGCTTGTTGGGGTTAAGCAAACTATCTCAACTTGTTGCTGCTAAACGTAATATGTCAAAGGTATAAATCATCAGAAATGATGTGAACTTCCCTTGCTTTCAGTGAATACTATACTGGTGTGTGTGAAATTTATTCTTCTTTATAGTTATTTCAAATGCTGTCAGGCAAGTTGTTCATAGTGATTGCTAAAAAATGGTGCCACCTCTTTGATAAGAACGTTACATGCCGGAGTTTCATTAACTGATACCTATTCTGTATATTCCTTCCTGTACTTTTTGCATTTCAGAGCTGATTCTTAATGATGTGAACTCTACTAAGTTACACTGCTTTACTCTTGGTTTTTCTGTTCTTGTTTCCTGTTGAATTTAAGTTGATGCCAACCAACTAAGGCTATGGGATATACTTCTTTCTTTAAGCTTTGCTCATTGCTGGTGCAATAGCGGACCATTCCAGCAAGCATTGACTGCATTAGAGCTTTGTAGGCAATTCATTTTGCATGTTACTGGCACTAATGTCTAATCAGTATCTAGTAGAGGAAATGCTAAAAAAGCAACCAACATTACTTGAGGTGTCTTAATTATTTTCGTGCAACCGTATTCTTACCTTCAACCTGCACAGGTTATTTCTGGTGACGATGACATACCTAAGAGGGATGACATAGGGGAAAGAAGGAGAAAACATGAGCTAAGAGTATTGGCTGGTGCCGGAATCAAGTCTGAAGATGATGGAGGTGAAGATCTGGGTTTCATTGAGGCTGATGGACCCTCTGACAGGGAGGGCGATGCAGAGGATGATACGAATGATTCAGGAGATGAATTCTACAAACAAGTGAAGGAAAAGCGAGCAGAAAGACTTGCTACTAAAAAACAGATGTATTCAAGGTTTGTTAATGCATTATTTCTCTTCTACTTTATGATGTTTTGGTCATTTTCAAAAGCAGAAGGACGTAGATTCTCTATTGCGTTTGACGTCTGAGCAGTTGCTTATTCGTGTTGGTTTTCCTATTGCTTGCATCATCAAAATGCTTTTCAAGAAACTCAAATGGAAACCTTAATTGTTTCTTGTCTTTTGACTGAAGATTTAAACCCATCACCCTACCACTATGATCATTTGCAGGGGAGAACTAGTCCAGTTGTCAATGCCTGAAACTGTGGACGGGAAAAGACTGATAACTTCTCAGGTGGGAATACTTCTGTTTTTTACCTGCAATTAAGATAAGCATGCATAGCCAATCTTGATGTTAAAGATTATTCAAGATTTTTTTCTTTTTTTCTGCTGAATTACTCCAGATTGAGAAGAACAAAGGTTTGACTCGTAAACGCAAAAGGGAGAACAAAAATCCAAGGAAGAAATACAGGGTAACTTGACCATCTTAAATGATTATGTTGCTATAACACAACAATGCTTAACATTCCAATTCCAGTTGTGTTTTCCTACTGGAATTGTAAATATACTCATGCTCTTGCTCTCTCTATCTCTCTCTCTCTCTCTACGCAGAACAAACATGACAAGGCAGTTAAGCGACGAAAAGGGCAAGTGCGGGAGATCAAGAAACCGATCGGTCCATATGGTGGGGAGACCACCGGAATCAACGCAAGAGTCAGTCGGAGCATCAGATTTTGAGAAGCATTCAGCTTTGGCTCACAGCCTGCTGAACAATCAGCAAGCATCTTTTACTGTGAATTGTGAAAGCGTTTGTAACAGTAAAAATTTTGACATAGCGTATGATTTCAAAGATGAAATGGAAAATGCCATGTTTTTAATCATGATCATATGAGAAGTCTGCGAGCAACTGTTGATGACTTGGACTAGAATATGAATGAGCAATGTTTTCATCCCTTTAATGTTGCAAGGGTTTCCTAGAAACAGAATTTTTGCCGAGTCAGGAGGAAGAAGAAGAAGATGCCCATGCTTTAATCTTCCATTTCAAAGAGAGGCAGTAGGTCGCATTTTTTACAGTGAAAACTATAGACCATTACTGAATTTTAGTCCTTTTTTGTTGAATTTAATTTTATTTTCCGTGGTTATTTAAACTACAATTTGATCGCTGTAATGGAATGGCATTTGTCAGTGGCATAAAATCGTTTGGACGTACATTTTGCACAATTGAGCAGAAGACTATTTCCATTGGAATTTAATGTTTAGTTATTATACTTTTTTCTAATTTAAAAAAATGGAAACTTATTTTTACAATAAGAAAATACAATTATGGTGTTTCTTATTTTTCTTTTTTTTGATAATTTATTTTTCTTAGTTAAAAATAGCATTTTTTTATTGGGAAACATGGTATACCTAATATTATATTTTTCTATACTTGATTGCCACTCAAATATAATATTGATTTGTTGTTTGTTTTATTTTTTTAATTAGATGATGTATTATTTTAATCATTTTTTTTACTCATTATAAATTATAAAAAATTAATTCCTAAAAATAAAAATTCTATTTTTGTCCCATTTTTTTAAAAAAATATATCAAAAAAAAAAGAAAAAAAAAAGATAAACGATTATTTTTGGTTGAAGACTAGCCCTTCTAGAGACCAGTCCATACCCAATTCAGCATCTCAAATTTGAGCCAGACCCAGCAGGTCAGGTCTTAAGCCCAAAACACTATCTTGTCTTTTCTGCAAAACCCTGGTGGAGACCGAAGGCAACCTTGAAGGATTCAACATCCATTTCAGTTACCCTGTTAAGGTTGGTCTCTCTCTCCATTGCTACTCGGTGTTTGTGGTATTACGCTTTTTTTTTGTTTAGATGTGTAAATACTTTTTTTTTGTAATTTTAAACAAAAAGTTTTAATCTTTATTGGAATTGCAGAGATGGCACTGAGAGGAGTGTGGCAACTGAAGAAGCTGATTGTGAGTTACTGTGATTGGGGAGGAAGTAGTCGAGGCATCAGGTATTTATTTTGTGGAGTGTTTGAATGTTTTTATGTAAGTTAATTTGTTTCACAATTTCTTTTTCTTTTTTATGCCAAACCATTTTGAAGAGGTTTAGTAATCGAATTGTGTTTGCAAAACTAACAAAAAATTTATTGAACGATGCTTGTTTATGTATAGCGAGTTAGAAAATTAAGTTTGAGTTTGTGTTTCAATTGGCTTGATTTGTGTGGTATTTGTCAGCAATGTGAATGATAGTACCAAATTGCTGCAATCGACAGTATGTTGAAGAGTACTTATGGCCGTGGAGTGCATGTTGATGAAAACATTCAACTGACATGCTGGACTTCATCTAAAGTTCATATATATAGTTTTAAGAATTGTTACCGGAGGAGAACATAAAAATTACTCCTTGGGTTCTTATCTTTTCAGTTTTTTTCTGTATTTTCTGGGAATTCATGTGTGGGAATCATTAGTTTATATTTGAAACAAAGGATGAAAGGCCTAGTAATAATTCTCAGTCTAATAATTCTGTAGCTTTAGTTTATAGAAAATGCGAGTTTGCAATTCTTTTCCATGGGTTTGTTCCTATTAGGTTGTTGGTGTTTCTTCTCAAGCAATTGCTAGGGTTGGACTTTAATGAGCTTAGTTGGACAAAGGCGTAGTGATGATCGATTTTGCTGCTCAACGCTGTATGGCCTGAAAATATATCTGTCTATGAGATCCTCTGTGTTATCTAAATCCATTTTGTCGCTAGATGAAAAATCTTGCTTGAAAAACACGTAGTGGAAAGCAGTTCTCTAATTAGTAAAGCAACAAGGTTTGATCAATTAATATCATACCAAAGTATCAAATAACTCTATTCAGTGCCATGTGGTTGTGGCCGTCATTTCTCAGATGCTTTTCATCTCACCCCTGGTGCTACAACAATAGATTTAGGTGCTTCTGGAAAGTGTCCTTTGATATGCATGACCAAATCACATATCGTAGCATCCTATATCATGGTCAAGGATCTCTACTGGATTGTTTGGACATAGGGGCTGACTTCCCTTTCAGATACTGTTGATAATATTAGTGTTTATCTTCCAGGGCATTCATGGAATCGCATCTACCAGCATTTAAAGATTGCAATCCTCAACTAGAGGTGGTTGCTGAACTCAATCGCGGACAGCATCCATTTCTGAAGGGCCTTTACAGTAAACTCTCCCTCCTTCGTCCGCTTGTAACAAGCTATCCCCATGTATCTTGAACTGCATCCCAATGCATTTCTTTTTTTTTTTGAATAGAGAACAAAAACGAGCGGGTGGTATGTGTGAAGAATCTGGATCCAGAAGACGTACTTCTGCAGGCCACCAGGCTAAGAAATTCCTTGGGAAGAAAGGTGGTAAAACTGAAAACACGGCATGTGACCAGAAAACCCAGCGTTCAAGGGACGTGGACTACTGACATTAGATTTTGAGGGGAAAAAAATCAGAAAACTACATGGTAAGAAGCTCGTTTCCTTTGCTCATTATAGTCTTGGATAAGTCATCCTTCAACATACGAGGTTGGAAGTCTCACGGAAAACCAATGCTTTGGCTTTGCATCAACTTCAAGTTTACTTCTTGGTGTTTGGAGTATGTTGATTCTGTTACTATTTTTGTTTTGGACGTGTATTCAGGGGTTTGTTGTCGTCTTATTTGCCAGGCTAGATTTATAACTTTTGTAGAATTTCAGAATAATCTGCTGAATTCGTGTATAATCACTCAACGTATCCCTCAAGCAAGAAATTTTTCGAATCATAAATTTCGCTGATAACTAGTACCTTGTTTTTTGTTTCAATTTGATGATGAAGTGATTCCTTTGGTGCTTCAACCTCCTACATAATGGTCTGAAAAATTTGTCTTGTAAACTTTAAATTTGTAGGAGTTGAAATCTTGTGGGCAACTGCTTTTGTTTACATGAATAACAATAAGGTAAAACAGACTGCACTGAACACTATTAAAGCAATCATCAACTGTTATGGAAAAAAAAACCATTATTTGAGCTACTTCAACATTAATAATTAATTAGAAAATACATTACAGCAGTTTTTTTTTTTTTCAAAAGAAACCGGTGTTCAATACTGAACATCGTCTTGTAAAACCGTATCGGTATGTACATGGAACAAGGGAAGACTTGTATGCTTGGTAACACAAAACCAGCCATAGCATTTGGCAGTGTAAATTTAACAGCTTGGTGGAGAGCTAGCCAACATGTTCTATTTCCAGTTACAGAACAAGAATCCACTGCCCTTTTTGTATCAGAACTCGCAAAAGCTGTGAAGCAGCTCCGGAATTACGAAATGACAAAGCGAAACAGAAGAGCGCTGCTGCTGATACCATGAAAAAAATCGACAGCCGCGTGCAGACTTTTGCAACTTCTTCTGCATTGCTTGGTGCCATTGATGCTACAAATGAAGCTGTGAAGGCGAACATGATGCATATAACGAAGGCGTGGAAGACAGACTTCTGTTCGTTGAAGATAACTGCCGGAACTGGATTTCCATCTATGATCTCATAAGGAAGGAGTAACAAGGCAATACCAACTGTGAAGGAGAAGCACAAAGTGACGAACTTCATGACACCATATGTTCATAAAAGTGGAATGAGAAAATGATTCGAAAGAACATATTTTTGATCTCTTTTCGACGAGAAAATTTCTAGCTGGTTGATTACCAGGAAGGTTCATGCATATTAGTCTTGGTCAAAACATGTCACTTTCATGGCCAAAAATTTCAACCGGTGGCCCCTTTGTAACTTGCTTTTTATCTTCATGCCATAGCCTTTAGTGACTGTCACCTTCGTTTTTCTTTGTCAACATATTTCTACATTGAATTTTCAGGGAAACATCCTAACGTTACTCTTGCATGATATGCTAATACAGATCTCTCATAATTCTCTAACAGGCATTCATTCATGGGTGATATTGAGAGTGGTGTAACAACAGAAAATATGTCTGAATCATACGATGATTCGGATACTTTGTTTCGGTCCTTGCCAAATGAATGGTCAGAACCACATTATGCTTCTTTTGACACCGCTGCTTTCCGCAGGCAGGTTGTTCTTGGAATGTGGTCGCTGCCACTACTGCAACCTGCGTCGTTGCTGACCACTATCGTTATCACACCTCATCGAGCATTGCCACTCAACAATTCTGCAGGAATGG
>CAODLS013510031.1:0-10711 GCA_948243855.1 Flueggea neowawraea | reverse complement strand
GCTACTTTTGCTATTGACAGGCCAAGACCAATCAAAGAATAAGCAAATGACATAATTGCTGCAAGAATTGATAGCCATGACAGTTTGTGGAAGTTGGGTATTTGGCTAAGAATTATTTGGATGACACCAAATATGATCATGTAAGGATTGTTTGATGTGTAACATTTCACATGATGCCCATGTTTGTGGAAACAATTAGACCTCTTCACAGCCCTGTCAAATTAATTATATTTAATCACTCAGGCTTTTAATTCAAGATAAGCCAACCAAAATCATTGACCTGTAATTAAGAAGATTTAGATATTGTATTGACCACTTACACCATGCTAATAGAAGCCGTAATTGTGTAACCAATAGTAATTCCGATTAAATTCACATACTGAGCCAACCCACAAAGCTGAACTTTCCTTCCTCCTAATACAATCAATAAAGAAACAAAAATTAGAACTTGAAACAATAGCTTTTCTAGAATTCATTTTATTTGTTCCAAGCGGGAGTTAAACTCCTCGGCCTTTGAACATTGGACTTGATTCAAATGCTAATAAACTATAAGTTACTTAAAACTTGAAACAGCAGTTTGGTATATGAAAATAATTTTACTAAGAGATCGAGTGATCAATTTAGTGAGAGTTGAATGTAAAGTAGAAAAAGTAGAGTGTTAACTATTGATGGTCTTACCTAAGTTAGCTCTAACAGCATCCATGTAAGTGTAGTTTCTCTTGCCAGTGACAGGATCAGGAGACCTATAGCAATCAGCAAGAAGAGTGGAAGTGAAGAAGGTGATAAAAGAGAAAGCCATGAGGACTATTGGTCCAGCCACCCAGCCTAACTGTGCTAGAGCCCATGCCAGAGACAACACTCCTGACCCTATCACAGCTGTGATGATATGTGCACTTCCAGTCACCCATGTCCCTTCACAAAAATTCAACATTAACCCATCAAAAACCATTAACTCATAGCCATTGTTTCATTAAAATTCAAACAAAATAGAGTCATTTGAAGATACCGGTTCTTTTGGCTCGACCATCTTCATCTAGATTCTTGGGAACCTGGACATTTTCATAAGGTTCCGGACCATGCTCAGTGTGCAAGCTGTTACTCTGCATCTCTTTTGCTGTGGTTCGGTTTGGTGTATGTTGTTTAAGGAAACCAAGTTGGTGTGAACCGGTTTTAATGAGAAAGAAGAGGAAGAGGCGGTGAATAATTAAATAAGATGAGCCAAAAAGTGACACAGTAATGGTGATGACCAACTATGACCAACCGAGTCAACAAATAGTGTGTTTGCAAATGTATAAGTTGTGCCACATCGGTACAAAACAGAGTCGCCCATGAGCTATATATAAACTAAGCAAGCTCTAGCAGGGCCAGAAACTCTATAGTTTAATAATATTAAAATCATTTAATAAAAAACGATTCCCGATGAGAATTAATATTGAAAAAAGAGATACGACTTTGTATGGGTGTTTTTTATAAATTTTTTTATTTTTATTTAATTTAATTTTAATACTAATGAGTTATAAGTTTATTGATATATTAATAAACGTGAAATTTGGTAGCAAGATCTATCCACCATTGATGGTGGTAGTGTGTGGTAGTCTCAGAACCCTTAATGGCCCCCACAGGTTTTTTCCAGGAAAACAAATTATTTTTTCATATGGTACATCCATGTAGAGAGGTTTATATGGTTTAGATGCATTCGAGAAAAGATTTGGCAAGAAATCTTGGAATTTGCCACGACATTAATGGTCTCTCTCACACTTTTGGAAAGTGGGTGTCTTTTTGGCGTTTTGGAGGCGGAGGAGAAGGGAAAGGAAAGAAAGTAAAGAGTCTGGTATCAGAAAAATTTGTCACTTCGAAGTTTGAGCACAACACGTAATAGTTTCAATGGATTCTAGTCAAAGCAAACATCATAATGTTTTGCAGCTTAATGCCATTATTAGCATGTTTCTACATGTGTAATAGTTCTAATTCCTTTCTGAGACTCACCAAAGGTTCTTTTTCATCCTCTTATTCTTGATTTGGATATCACTTGTAACGGAAAAAAAGTAATTTGATTTCATCTTTTCTCTTTTTCTTTTTGAAAACTATTCACGGATTGATCAGTCAAGAGTTGGGACATTGTTTCTAATTTTAAGTCCTAGCTAATGAAGTATAGCCTTCACTGCAAGTTTCACTGTTCTTGTTGATGTCCTTGAATTTTTTTAAAAATATTATGTTATTTTTTAGAAAACAGAACAAGAAGCAAAAAACATAAAACTCTTTATGAACTGAACAAGTTTACTTAATTTGATTACTAGTGTTTTATTTTATAATACGCTGTAATATTCTCTAATTTAGATCCGATATACTACTTATAAATAATTTAACAAATCGTTTAATCTAAATTTTAGTCGCCACCAACTAGGGTTAATTTCTAGTGAGATCATCACCTCATAAAGCTACTAGTAAATCAAACACAACACAATTGTTTTTGATATGATGTTATCGAAGTTATCCATAAAACCAATCGAAAATTTGGTCGAATAGTCCAAATCTAAACAATAATGCAACTTTGATGGCTAGTACATATGGTGTCGTGTAGGTAGCCATATTCATTTTGAATTGCTTATGCAAAGCATTAACACATAGACACGAATCAGTTCATTCCGATAACGAGACAATTTTCAACTTCATACATATTATTAGACATAATAGACACATATATATTATTTTGTTGAACAATATTCACATTTACATATTACGTGTGATCATAATGGCTACTATTCTGGACATGGATAACGACGGCAGGCCAAATCGGTGACGGCCTACCATTAACGACTTATTATTTATCGCCATTTTCTTCCATTTGCTAACTTGTTCTTGCACGAGATTGTAAAATTATCTTGGATTTACCTTGTAACGATCAGATTACTAAATTAAAATTCACTGTTTCTTTTTTTCCTCCAGGGAGCAGTCACGGGTTGCCTCGTCGTAGAATTTGGCAGTTGGCAACTTTGTCTTTTTACATGTGCGATCTATTGACATTAGATAAAACAACATGTATATGTACCTTTTTTGTTAAAAAAAATAATGATCAAACCTCTTACGAATTAATCTAGCGAGGTTATTTGTAATCTAGCTAGATTAGTCTAGCACTTAAGAGGCACCACAGCCTTTCCAACCCATTTAGGTTGGTTTCGCAAGGAATCAACCAAAAATGTATACGTACTTTCAGCTAAACAATTAGAGATAAGAAAATTCTCTGGCAAAAAGACATAAGAAAATTCGTGAGATAATATATAGTTGGTACTTCCAGATTTTAATTTTAACTCAGACCATCAATTTGAATAGTGAAATTTTACTTGAAAAAAGTTACGAAGAATTAATTCTGACATCACCAAAAATACTATAAAATATATAATTAGTTTTCGTATTTGTTATTGCATCTTAACTCAACAATAAATTTGATACTAGAAATTAAATACGTCGAGGTTTTACTTGTAAAAAAAATTGTGGTTTTCAACTAATTATATGGTTTTCATACAACTAGCCTTTTTTTTTAAGTAATTCAGTATGACTTCATTGATCACAAATATTCGAATCCAACAAAGATTCTATGATAAGATCATGTCCCATCGATAATTAGACTGAAGATTAAATCAGATGTTTCTACTAAACAATCTAAACAATGAACAACTCAATTCACCAATACCGTCAATTTTAGTGTTCCAAGATACAACTAGACTTTATAATACTTAAATCTTGTGCCTCTTAGGATGTGTAGAAAAAACGAGAACTACTTTTACATTCTTTTAGATAAGTTAGTTAATAAGTTGCAGGGCAATAAAAGAAACTTGGAACTACCATACTTTAATTTATAAATTAATAATATCGGCACTTAAGGCTGCTAACAAGAATAAGAAATCCAACTCCGAGATCCTGACAAGGATTCAGAGATATGTTGGCCATTCGCAGATTTTTGACAAGACAAATATATAATATAATACAATCGATACTAATTATTAAGGTTAGGGTTTTTTCTATATATTTATTTTGGTTTTTCTTTGCATGGCTTGATATTGCATGATGATAAAGCGTGAAGAATTCCCACCACAACTCTCGTCCCTCCGCCTGCGGCGGGGTATCGTGACCACACGACACCAATCACGTCTTGAGTTTCGTCGGTTATTTCACATAATTGTTTTTACACACCTAGCTTCATTAAAACATGGCTAGGCTTGACCTGATTTGGAGGACAAATAATTATGTCACACCCAACAATACATTAATGTCACAATATCAGGCATTATTGGCGACCTTTTTTGATGGCAAACGTTGGACACAATGTTCATGAGTTCATTATAGGCGACACATTGTATGAAAACCCTTATGTAGTTGTTAAATTAAGCAAACTTCGACTAATAAATACACGTATGGTGGGCATGAACATGACAAAAAAAATAAATTGTGCAAATCAATCCTGGTTTCAGTCGGTCCAGAGTAACCCCATAAGTCGTATCTTCCATGAAAATGAAACCAAACAAGCTTGAGTGCATCTTATCGTAATTTTGTTTTCATGGCTCCACATTTAGAAATGGACAAAGAATTGATGACATGGGTCCTTCACGATCAGCATGTACGTGCCTTCACTGGATTGTGACTGCAGTTCCGTTGAGGTCACAAGTTTGCATCGAGCCCAACCCCTTACAAGTCACACATGATCAAACAAAACAAGTCACACATGATCAAAACAAAGGCTTAGCATGAGACGACTCGTTTATTTTCTTGTGGTTTTCTTACATGATACTTATTGATCATATCTTCCGACCTACGGGAGAACGATTCAAGGTACCATAGTTTCTGATTAAGTTGTCAAATTATTGTTTTGTAATTGTCCATGTCTCCTTTCAGTCACCTTTTTAGTGTCAATCTAATCACCACTAAAGCAAAGTTTTTTTGAAGTGTTTCTGGTGTTGCAAGATTGCGGAGATTTTATTTTGTGGAGTAAATTAATTAAAACTTTTTCTTTTAAAAGGTTGATTGTTAGTGGATTCAAAAATAAAAGAAAGATTGATTGTTAGACTTGTGACTGAATAACTAGTACAACAACTTTCGGTTGTTTTTGTTGGAAAATGCGGTTCACCCATGACGGGTGAATCGAACTCGGTCGATCGAGGTGTAAACCGAGACCGTGGACCGACACTAATAGGAAAGCCCAATTGAGTTGAAAATGAAATGGGCTCGTAAGGCCCGTAAGGCCCACGAGCCCATTTGGTGGCTTATATAAGAAGAAGAAGACTTCTTCTTCCACCACCACCTACATTCACTCCAACACACACTCCAAATTGAGGAAAAGAGAAAGCTCTCCACCGGGAGAGAGCGAGGCTCGGCCTCCTGTCCCGAGTCCTGCACAGGTCAGGTGTGATATCTAGATTGCGAAACAGTCGGGCATTCCCGTTGACATTTCAATCGTGGTTTGCTAGCAAGACCAACATAGAACTGGTCATGTTCCGCTACTAGCTTCAGCTGGAATCGAGGTTAGTAAATCGAACCTATTTATTATACTGTTTATTAGTTAAATCGGTATGTGATTCCTTCAGTAACGATATAAATAGGTGCACTGCTCATTAATCAATATACACAAAACAAAAAACAAAAAACACTCTTCCTTTAGACCATGTGTTATCGGCCTTTGGTGGCTAAATCGAGATTAAGAGGTCATTTCTGCAAGAGATTATTTTAGTAGGTTTGAGGTTATGTGTACATATGTTCTCATCGTTCTAACAAAGGTAATTCATAACAACTAGCAACACGTTATTTCTTGTGTATTTAATATTTCTTCTGCTATGCATATCGAGGTAGGATCTCGATACTTTGATTTGATTATTCGTCAATTAATATTATTTAAAAATTAAATGGCTATGCATGTTTAAATAATAAGATTTCGATTTTTATCTATTGTTCATTATCGATTGTATTTTATATTTATCAATTTCTTAATTAACAAAAATTAATCGACCATTCCATTTGTTATTTCAGAAAGTACTGGCCTGAAGTTTGAATTAATTCAATGTCACTGGTTGTGGCCTAACGTCCGATACAGTTGGACAGTTCAAAAGGTGTTAGGACAAAACTGTCGTCTTATATTCACAAATCGCAAGCACTTTCCTTCAATAATTACGTAAAGACCATAACTAACTGCAAAATATTACTTAACGTCTCTTGTCCAAAAAGAAAACTTTTGTCTCTTTCTTCATTTTCTCCCCTTTGATCAGTGTCCATTTCACTTGTTGTATTCATATGTACAGTATTTTCAATGGGTAAAAAGAAAGTTGAAGATCTTAAAGTAAGAATTAATTTCTTTTTTCTTTTTTGATTTACAATCATTAAAAAATAATTAACTGACATATAATTTAATATAATTAAAATAGGTAATAGAAGTAAAATTCGGAGTATCCATGCACAGGAATGCATGTGAAAGAACAGTGTCCAAAGTCATTTCCAACTTCAAAGGTACTAAACGTATATGTTAACATTAAAAACGTTATTAGTATTCATTAATATTGGTTTTTTTTTTGGTTTGATAGGTGTGGAGAAATTTACAACAGATATAAATAAACACAATGTGGTGGTGGTAGGGCGAATAAATCCACAAAAACTGTTGAAGAAATTAAAGAAAAAGACGGGAAAGAAAGTAGAGATTGTGGAGAAGAAAAAGGAAGAAGGGACTGCAAAAGATGTGGGCAATGGAGGAAATGTGGGAGTGCAATTTCCGACGGCATGGCCACCGATTTCTGTGATTACTGTGTGGAAATTGGTGTGTTAATGATGTTTAGTGATGAGGATCCGAATGCTTGTTCAATCTTGTAAACAGATAAAAATTATGTCTTACAGTTTCAGTTTTTTTAGTTTCTATCCCATTTTTTTTTTGCTTTTTCTTTCCTTTTTTGTCGCATTTCGTTGGATGCTTCTTTGTCCAAAATAGAGAACATGTCGTTGAGCATATTTTTTGGGTTTTGGGCCTTGCCTTTAGACCCATAAGCCACATGCACAATCTTGTGTTTCAAGCCTAGCAAGTATATGAGAATCATGTAATTCAAGGAAAACAAGTAATCCACATTATCCCTAAAATGACAATTCTTGCCGTCAAGTTCAGGGGTTAAATGTTCATAGACGCACCTAATTAAAAAAAAAACAACACTTTCATAGATGCATGACAAAGTTGCAGAATTCTGTGGGTTCAATTGGCATACATAAAAGAAAAAATAATAATTGGTGGTATCCATATCTCATACACTGAATCATTTGAACTAGTTTCAAGTTTGAAATTTTAAATGTTGCCATGTATGTAAGGAATTTCAAAATTTTTCTCGGAAGGTTTCTTTTAGGACCAAAAGAACTATGTATGAACGACAGTAACAAAAATCCACTTGGGGATCCAATGACGATAAATACATGTAGTAAATTTTAAATATATTTTATGTATGTATTGTATCGAGTCCCGTGACTTTGTTTAGGTTCGTCCCTAATTAACGGTGGTGAATATATTACTTGTTAATCTACTTGGGTTTCCACTAAGAGCCAATATAAGCTACCCTAAACGTCCAATTAAGAAGGGGCCGAAATCAAAACGATATGCAAACATGGTTTTATTGTAATCTGTTTCTTCATCGGGTGGCAGAAGTGACAATGCCAACACATCCACTTTGACTGCTTTTTTTTTTGTACATCTTACTTTATCATCACCTCTCACCTTGTTGACACTTATTCACTATATCCATAATTGGCTCTTTCCCACCTCCTCAAATACAAGAACCCATTATCAAACAGGGAAAAAAAAAGAAGAACCAATTAGCATCCACACACTAGTGTTATTGGCCACCAAAGTGCAATGCGAAGTTGCAAATTGTGGTGATGGGCCACTGAAACCCAACATCCTTGCATGTCAAAGTAGCTTTGTCGCCAAAATTTTTTGCTCTTTCTTTCACAACGCTTTCAAGTTGGCGATAAGTTATGAGTTCACGTGTCACATCCTTCATTTCTAGCACCGCCCCACCCTAGTGATCAAGTGTGTGGTGTGACACATAGTTGCGTGTCTGCCACAACGTAACCTCTTTTTTAATGCCCCCACTTTCCTGTAATGAAGTCAAACATCTACTAACGTCGTCCATCGTCCAGGGTGGATTACTTTAAAGTTGAGTTGGGACATAGAACAATTAGAGTTTTTTTGGTCGAGCCAACTCAAAGCATTAACGCACGTACCCAAAATATTACCGATAAAATTTAAACTCGGGTGACGAGCCACGTCCAGAACTTTTATCAATTGAGCTACAGACCCGCGACGATAAAGCAATTGGATAATAAAGCCATTCTGAATAAAATGATAGTTCAAAATGGCATTGACTATAAAATGAAAATTGAAGAATTTGAGTAAGATTGTATATTCGAGTTTTTATTTCGTAAAATTTCTTTAAATCAACTTTAATGTTTGGAGTAAACAGTAGTAAAATAAAAACAGACGATAAAAAAAGTGGGTCTAGATACGTTGTGGTAAAAGGAAAAAGAAATTAAGATGAATAAGCATTACCCTTCCTTGAACTGAAAGCACACCGAAATTTACAATGCTTCTAACAGAAATGGCTGATGTTACATGATGCATTATTCGTAATATTAAACACTATTTGTTATTTTTACAGTAATGATATAGATAGGGAACAATGAGCTTAAGACTTATATTTGTACACTCCTGTAAACTTGCAAAACTGGCATGGTTATCATTCTCTTGACATAATTTCCAAAGCTTCTCTTCTTTGTCCAAGTATGTTGAACACAGTGGCCGCAATGTGAGATGGGGTAAGGCCAGCTTGGACTAACTGGTCGGCCGGTGATCCGTGGTCTACATACCTGTCCGGAAGAACCATTGGTCGCCACTGCAACATGGTTTTATGCCAAATAGTTAGCCATTCTGTAGTCAGTTTGACGGAATCACATTCAATGAAAGCACAAAGTGACAAGTATAGCTTGTGCTGATAACGTTTTGTACTAGGAAAGGTGATTCAAACAAGTACCTTGAGTTTGCCATCAAGAAGACCGTCAAGGGCTAAAAATTGGATAACATGAGAACCAAATCCTCCAATGGATCCTTCTTCCACTGTGATCAGTACCTCATGTGATTTGGCCAGGCTGCGAATGAGAGCATGGTCCAACGGTTTGCAGAACCGGGCATCAGCAACTGTTAGCCGCAGTCCGTGAGGTTCGATTAAAGCAGCAGCAGCCAGACAACTCTGCACTGCTGTTCCATATCCTAACAGCGCGACTCTCTCCCCTTCAGTCAATATCCTTCCCTTTCCAACCTGAAAACCGAAACTTTCTCATCTGAATTTGCATTTCTTTTGTTAAACAGCAAAGAAAGACTTTGCAGGAACCTTACCTCAAGGGGAACTCCTTTGTTTCCTGGTGGAAGCTCAACACCAATGCCATTGCCTCTTGGGTATCGGAAACAGCTTGGACGGTCATCAATGGCAGCAGATGTGGCTACCATGTGGAAAAGTTCTGCCTCATCAGAGGGTGCCATTACTACCATATTAGGAAGGCATGCCATAAAAGTGACATCAAAAGCTCCGCAATGTGTAGGACCATCAGCTCCAACTAAGCCAGCCCTGTCCATTGCAAATCTCACAGGTAGTTTCTGCAGATCCACGTCATGCACCACCTGTGACATCAACACAGAAGAATGCATCAATAATCTTGTATACAAGTAATATCAGTGTAGTATTGCACAATGGAAATGAAAGAAGTAAAAAACAACTTGACTTGCCTGATCGTAAGCTCTCTGCATGAAAGACGAGTAAATAGCACAAAAAGGTATAAGGCCTTCACAAGCCAGTCCTGCAGCAAATGTAACCGCATGCTGTTCTGCTATACCAACATCAAAGCATCTAGTGGGGAAGGAAGAGGTTTAAGCCTGTTCCACCGCCCATTGCGGCATGAATTGCGACAATATCCTTATCCTTTTCTGCTTCTGCGATCAAAGCCTCCGCAAAGTATGTCGTGTATGGCTGTGTGGGAGTAGTGGCCTTGAATTGCTTCCCTGTTGCTGGTTCAAACTTGGCGACTCCTGAAAATTGAAAAGTTCATTAAGCATTTTCCACAGATGATAAAGCATTACAAGACAGAAATAATTTTTCCTGTTTAGCAAAAAGTAAGATGAATTATGTTTGAAGAGACAGGATTTCGTTTCAAAATTATCCTGTCACGGTTTTCTTACCATGGTACTTGTCTGCAGCTTTTTCAGCATATGGATATCCACGACCTTTCTCAGTGACAAGATGGATCAGGACAGGGCCAGTTGTTTTGGTGCTCTTAACTTCTTTGAGAATGGCGATAAGGTCATCAATATTGTGACCATCGACTGGACCAATATAATACAGTCCAAGTTCTTCAAAAAGGGTTGATACAGAACCACTGATCATACCACGAGCATATTCATCAACCTTGGCAGCCAATTCATACATGGGACCACCAATTGATTTTGTAACTCCCTGCATCAATTTCAATCAGTAAAAAAATGAAACATTAGTTCTCTCTTTAAGGTAGTTTATTCCAGGTACTCTTTCTTCCCAAAAAGTACCTTAGCGACTTCTCTCAGTTCTCTAAGAGGTCTGTTTGACTGCAGCCTACTGAGAGCACTGCTCAAAGCTCCAACAGGAGGTATTGGCCCATCCAGATTAGC
>CAODLS013509970.1:0-12901 GCA_948243855.1 Flueggea neowawraea | reverse complement strand
TGTGGTTGTGTGTTGGATTTAGCTATCAACTTTTGTTTTTCAAAATATTGCCAAAAGTTTTCGAAAGCTTTTATACTTAGCAAGAAATCCAATTCACCCTCCTCTTGGATAACCATATTGGGATTACAATTGGTATTAGAGCTAAGGTTTGATATTTTAAGGTATAACAACCTTGAGTATAAGATCCAAAATGGCATCCATGGGAGATATATCCAAATATGAAGGCTTGACTACTAACCAAGCTCCTTTCTTTGATGGCAGCGACTATGTTGTTGGAATTCATAACTAAATAAGACATTCATATAAAGGATAACGCAATGGAAATAACAAAAAATTTATCATAGAATTTCACCAAGGATCTATGCACATCAACATAAACGATTAGGGTTAGGGTTTTACCTTGAAAAACCAAAGCTTGATTGTATGAACGAATGAATTGTTGATGTAGCTTTTAGTATAAACTCGAAACCCTTTCAACCACGTTGCCTTTGTGTGAATGTGACCAATGGTATCAACACGAACGAACTTCCTTAGATTGGTGGAGTGTACTAGCACTTTTAGAATCTCTATTCTAATTCTCACAAATAATTTTCTCTCTTTGTTTGTGACACTCACAAATTCGGCTTTACCATTGCCATGAGAAACAAGACTAGGGTGTGCTCCTATTTATAGGCATATGGAAAAACCTAAATAGGTTCACTAAGGTTGGCAAAAAAACCCTTCCTTGTTCAAGAAGAATTCGGCCACACCAATTTAGGAGAGAGTGTGTGCCGAATTCCTTCTCAAATTGGTGCCAAAATCCTTTTCCTTGTCAGACAATGATTCAACCCTTCCTTCTCAAGGAAGAGAGGCCGAATTTCCTTTCTTGTTCAAGCAAGAATTTGGCCCCTCTTGTTTAGGAGAGAGAGGGCCGAATTTCTTCTAGCCAAACTAGGGTTTGCCTCTTCTTTTCACACAAGAAGAAGAACTCCTAAAAAATAGTAGTGGTGGCCGAATTTCTCCTAGGGTTTTATTATGTTATTGGGCTTTTAATTATATGATACATTATCATCAAATAAATCACTCTGTTATTATATCTATGGGCTGAATTTATGTCACACATAAATAAACCCAAAAACAATATTAATAAGTGAATTAAATTAAAAGTCCATTACATTAATGGATTATATCTTATATCATAAATAAGAAATAAATTATAAAACCCTGAATTATTATTAATTAATCAAATTAATTATCCTAATAATTCATTTTCCAAACAAGAGAACATTTGTAATCAAATCCAATTCGTTTTAGTGTGTGACCCAATAGACCCACTCGAAATTGGCAAAAACGCCTCGTCCCAAACATTTGGGCCCAAAGTCCATAAGTGGTATCTAGTAATACATTATGGCACCCAAAATCGAGTGGCATCGGTGATCCGAGTTAGCCTTTCACAGTTTGATATTTATTTCTTTTGTCTCGTGATATCTATATTAAGCATAAGGCATGGTCACATGTCAACCTTATATTGCTTAATGTGTTTTTTGAACCCAAGTAGATTGATATACAAATGACATTGATAAACCCTTTTATTAATTCATTTGAGTATCCATACATTCCATCAATCCTACTCATCAAGTGGCCTAAAGATATCACTCTTCATAAGAGGAACAAATCCATCACTCTTAATACCACTTCTCTACAAGATTCATGACATATCCAATCATAGCCTTTATTGTTACCCTGTTACGGATAACGTTTGACTAAGTCAAAATTTGTGATTCCTCATGTAGGAGTCGATAGTGAGTTTCAGTCAGATGAATCAAACATCACCACTGTATGAAAGCTACTTGTGACATTGATCCATGAAGTGCTTTCATAGTGGGCTAGTCCATTTCATGTTCCCTAACATGTATCTATGTTCTAAGTGATATCGCATATCCATAAACAGTAAAATGTGATTATCCTCTTAGCAACATACTAACATTGGCTTGTTATCATTCCCATGATAACAATCGATTAGGGACATTTAGAATAGTATTTTTTTACCTTATGGTTATACTATCAAGTCGCACTCGATGACATAAAAAGAATAAACTATTCATTAAAGTTTTATCATCATAAAACAATATAATATTTCATAGATATGAAATGAAATGCCTCTTTATTAAATAGTAAATGTGATGACAATGTATATCAAAGATTGGATTAGGGCACAAAACTAACAGTATCAACGTTGAATATCACATTCGACATAACAAAAGCTTACCACTTTTTTGCAATCATTTACGTGTGGAGTGTCATCTCGCAACTTCAAGCTATCCAACAAAAACACTTTCCTTTGGATAGTGTCAACAACAAACAAATACTAATGGTCGACATTAGTCTCTACCTCGTGAAACATTGGGATGAACACCTAAGAAAAGATTTGTAAATCATCATACATCTTCAAGTTGATAAAGGAAGATCTTCAAGTGAGAAATTTATAAAGCAAAACATAAAATGTAATATAAAACGAAAGTGTGGTCACAATCTATCAACAAAGAAATACATGCATATGTATACAAAACAAAATTATAAGTCACTAAATTATGCAACCAAAGAGAGTAGCAATTGAATGACTTTATGAGCTATAACCTTATATCCAGTTAATGTTGAATTATATGCAATCAGTATAGGTGCTTCTTGTTGAAGTTAATTAAGAAAAATTCATTTTTTTCCTACAATTCAGCAATAACAGTCATCTTTTCATACATCTTAGAGACAGTTTCCCCGCTTCACATCTAGAAAGTTATCCATGTAAATAGTTGATGACACGGTGAATATACTTATGATTTATTAGAGTAGTGGTTAGTATGTTTGCTCAAAACACACCTTTTATGTCCTAAACTAAGATAAAGAAAAGTATTAATACTTCAAGTTATAACTATATGTGACTGGCCTTTGCACGTAGAAAAATATAATAGAAAATAATACTACATTAATTAGGATCTATCAGTTACACCAGAAAAGTTAAAAACATTTGCTGTTGTTGGCTAGAAAATTTCCAAATTAAGGAAATTTTCAAAATTTCCAAACAGACCTAAAGATTGGTAATATCTTAACCTAAATCAATCAGAGTGGTTATTGGGTTCAATCGACAAATGCTAATGAATTAACAGGTGCCCAACTAATAACATGTATGAACATATTATGTGCTTTGTGTTTGACAATATAAATATTTTGTCAAGTCATATAAGAGGGCAAAGTTGACAATCATGGCAAACCTTGTTGACATTAGACAATTCGTCAGCGTAAGGCTTGTTCTTGCGGTAACTCTTCACCATATTGTTGACATTGATGGAGTTCACACTCTTTGTCGCCACCACTGTTTGCTACAAAACGCCATATATGAATTCAATGAGTAATGTTAGTTTAAAGTTGGAACATAAATCTTGCAATGGAGGTCACACAGTTTTTTATGTTCAACTTACTGAAAAATGAGTGGGCATATGCTAGTAGTAGTGAAAGTTCTGATGCCCATGGGTTTGTTGCTTTGCCAACAAATGAACCGCTAAATTTATCACCTAGAATATAATATATCAATATTAATATATCCTAGTTAACAACAAATTTTTCCAAGATGGACAAAAACAATCAAGTCGAGGTGATTGTATCACTTGGCAGTGCAATTTCAAGCATTCCAAATCTTTACGTGTTGCGAAGTGATCGTCACACTCAAACACCTCCTTCTTAAACATGTCATACAAAAACATAAATAAATTTGAACCAAATATACGCTGCCAGACATTAAGAGCATAAGAAGAAACACCACATCACCTTAGTTCAAATCAATTACCATTCAACATGAAATCATAAATGTCAACTACAAGATCATCTAAAGTTTAACAGTGGGCCTCGTAGTCGAGTTGCCACTGTCACTCTGATTAAACAAAGTGAAAACGACAAACAACCATAAGACTCGAAATACACTACAATACACAAGTTAACATGCCTTGGAAACGATGCTTATCCCTCTCAGAAATAGAAAAACATTACACAACACAGTCATACACATCTGTACCAAACAAACTAAGTGTTATGGTTTTTTAGGCTATACCAAGAAAAGTGCTCGTGCCCTTTTTCCTTTCTTCTTCTTCCCCTTCACATCAGCTTCATTTATATACGGTGGTTGCAACGACTTCACCTTCTTCAGCTCAGAAGTGTTACGCAATCCATGTTGTTTTCGTTTCCTTGTTGGTTTGCCGGGCAATATCTGCACGATGGAATCGTTACTTTGAATGGTGGTGCCATCAACAACCTAGAAGAATCAAATGTACCAATAACAAAAAAAAGGACAAACGTCAAATAGGCAATGATGCAAAAATTGGGTTCACACAGGATAACATAAGTACAAACTGAAGAGGTGGTTACGTAAGAAATATTTCCATTTTTCCCTAAAAACTTCAAAAGACTAAAACAAATTTAAAGTATTTGTTAAAAGGAAAATGGATGGCTTGCCACGACATTTTCACATACTATTTCTATTCAGAAGAAAAAAAGTGAACATAAAATACATAGAATAATTGCTTTGCTATATTTCTCTTTAACCTCAAACAACCATATACGGCTTTCAACAGAAAGCTGCAGAAATTATTTTTTTTGTCAGCAAAAAGGGGAGTCGAGGGATACCGAGGGTGGATACCTCCATGCTGAACGTGACCATGTAGTCAATTACTCCCCGCCGTGACATGTCGCTTGCTCGGCGGTAACCGAGATCTACTCACCACGACACATGCTGGGAGCCCGTGGAGAGATGCACCCAAGGAGATATTCGAAGGCGCCCAAAGAGACAGTGGTGGGTTTCAAACCTAAGTTTGCCATAGAACATTGCTCCATTTTCGGCTGGACCACCTCCCAGGAGGTGAAAGCTGTAGAAATTAATGACATCAGCTATTCCTATGTTATCATCCCGTATAAACAGACAAGAAGAACATACAAATACTGCTACTTACTTAATTTTTTTAAATTTTAGTAAAATATACCATATTATGTAAAAGGTCAAACAATTTAAGACAAAGCTACCCAAATTTATTGAAATATAACTGAATTTAGTAACACACTCGTAACTAAATATTTTTTACCTTTACATAATGTTGTATAATTATGAAGAAGGGCGAAATTTAGTAAAAGTTTTTAACATCCAGTAAAAAGTATTAAGTAACTCCGCAATTACTTAATTAAGGTTGTTTTTTACTTAACCATTCCTAGTTTGGTAAGAAGTACAATTATAAAGTCAAAAGATTCTAAAATTAGGTAAAAGTGAATTACATTGGGTAACTCCACCACTAATAATTTTTATTGTCCTTTAATGAATTTGAACACATTCTGTAAAATACTCGAAAAATAAGTCAGATTTCTTACCATTTATTCAAAGTTTAACAAAATTAAGTAACCCTTCTTTTACTTGATTCCCTTGAAAATATTAACATATAACCATACGAAAATTCTGTATTAATAATAAATTGGGATTAATAATTTTTACTCCATACGATTATTTTTATACATTGCAAGATGTTGGATGCTCTCAAATGTAATTTCGAGTTGTTATAATATGGTATTTTTTTTATAAAGCAGGATACTATATTGTAAGAATATTTTAATTTACAGTATCTTACATATCCTACTGATTTTTTTATTAAACTGTGTCCTATTATCAACTACAGTTGATAGCATAACAGTTGGCTAATCATTTTCTACAAATCAAGGTTTAACATTCTCCAACTCTCAATATTTTGTCAACCAACAGTCAAATCACCAACCCTTTTTCCACTCCAAAAAGTCCTTACTAATACCAATTATGTAAGGATCTACTATTAAGTTTATCAAAACAATTCTAATAATCTATTCAATCCATTATCTATGGGAAATCTATCTTGTCACAGTATTCTACTAACACATACCCATATGAAAATATTTAATGTCAACAATATAGGTACCTCTTTAACTTTCGATCTTGTCATAATTGTTGCTCTCCCAACATTCTGTTTGCTGGTAGTCTTCCTTAAGTAAGCATTCAATGGTTTGGCGTTGTCGGTAATGCCTTTGTCAACGTCCACCTCCTCAACCACTTCATTTGGATCTTTCTCTAAAACAACCACAGTTCCTGTTTTGGTTTCTTCGATTCCCCCAATTGCTTCCTCCTTGTCATTTCCAACATCTTCCACGTCTATTCCCGCAAGAGGAGAAGCTCTGCAACAATCGTCCAAGTTGTCCGCCCAGCCAGTAACTTGTTCCGGGCAGCCTGTGGCAACCTCATTCTCAGCTGGAAAAGGTCTTGAAATTCCCTCTTCCACAGTATGTTCAGCTCCCTGATTGGCAGCCTCTTCATTGGGCATACAAGGGGGACATGCAGCTTCATTTTGCAATCCGTCCAAATCTTTTGCTGACCCATTCACTTCGACAGCTTGTTGTCCCCTGCCTACGAGAACAATCTGCTTAATAATCGTACGAAGTTCCTGGACTTGTTTCTCAATACGTTCAAGCCTCCTCTCATGTGTATTAATCTTCTGCAACACCATGCTCATACTCACACTGCCACCCATATCATCCATGGAACTTTGCTGACCTTCCATACAATTCTGTAGAAATCTAATGGGGTCTTCATCCATATCCGTGTCAACCAAGCTCACCTATTGAAATGTAAAATATAATAGTTAATACATGAGTACTAAACAAGTATTAATTACATAAAAAAACCAACAACATATTTTTTTTTTTACAAAAGTTTATTGCTTTAACAAAGTTCATTGAAAATCTAGATATATACTATGAGCCATGTCAACCAAATCTATAAAATGCTTTAACAAAGTTCATTGGAAATTTTGATTATTAATATTTTTTTACAATAACTAACAACATAGTCATCTAAGTGTGCTACCATTTCATGTAATCTAACATTTAAACATATTAAATTCATGTAACAAATTTAATATTTCGCCAATGAATGTAACAAAATAGTGATGCCGCTAACCAATTTGTATATGCATTTTAAACAATTTAGTCAATCAAAATATGAATTTTCAAACCATTAATCTTACAAAGTCAAACCATAAGTATATGCATTTTATGTTAGACATGGACTGTATAACCAAGAAACAATAAACAAAAAAGAAACGGGCAGTGGATGATTTCATTCCATTCTACTGCAATAATATGAGAATGTTAGTCTTCTATTATAGATTTTTGTAACATTGTCGAGAAACAATATCTCTTGACCAAACCCAGAAATTATATTTAACTTTTTTTCCCATATCATTTTATTACTCTTATCTTTAAGTAATTCAGAACTACTCAAAGATTAGTTAGCTACAAGTTCATTCATAAAATTGCCAAGACATGGTCGTAATCAAATGTCTAGAAAACAATCATCACACATGTGATCACTTTCAACAAATCCCAACAGGTGATCTCTTTGTTAAACTAACATATACTAACATCTCCAAAAGTAGTATATCTTGTTAGAAAGGATTTACCGAATGATCATCAAATTTTCTCCCCACACTAGCATATATTCTTCGCATGGACTCATCCATCCAATCTAACAAGCAAGGCAATGACCCTTAGTTCCAAGGCAATAGCACAACACCACATGCCACATGTTCCACTTAAAAATCTACAAAAACAAACAACACCTAAATTAGTAAACGTTGCCACAAAAATTTTAAGGCCTTAATTTTACGACATTAAAAGAAAAAGAACATTTAAGAACTACCTACCTCCAACAGTATAGTGCATCCCTTCAGATTCATTGAAGATCGATCCCCTTTCTCAAATTCCGCTACTTGCACTTGCAAGTCCTTTGCGCCAGCACACAGTCCATCCAACACATACTTACACCAATTCATATCCCTCGAATTGCTTACATCCTCCAAAAACTGCATGACAGTGAGGATGAGGGCCGAAGCAAAATAAAATTTGCTTGCCACTCCTCGCCGACCTCCATAGTACACAACTCCTCAATCAAATCCTTCCTGCTTTCCCTTCTAACATTGTATTTCTATTGGACATGACCTGAATTACTTTTGAGCTTCGTAATGTCCCTGCCTCCATATGGCAGCTACACAACTTCTTCAGTCAACTTCAGCTCTTTACCATGTACTCTTAAGGTTTGAGTTTGCCAATTAAATCGCCTAATCAGCTCTATTACCTCCACATTTCTATTTTGTTGTATTCGCAACTCTAAGAGTCTGCTGAAGCCCAAATCTTTTATACTATTGCGCTTTACCTCCGATAGCCCTTTCGTAAATCTTGTGAAAGGCAGCAAACCTCGTGCTCGCATAACGCTGCAAATCAAATATTAAATTTCAAACATATAGCCTTTTTATTTGTCAAATCAGTAATTTTTACATGACAAAGTACTAAATATTTTACATATTGCGGTAATCAATCGACATTACCTTTTGCTTTCCATTTTTACAAATCAATGCTTCTTTATTGTTTGGAGGTTTCGCACTGACGTCAATCTTTTCCATGGAAGCCATTTACCTTCTCCTATAGATATAATTCTGTCAAGGATACAAAAAATAACATTAATGCTAATTATATCCACCAAACAAAAAACTAACTTTAATGTTCATTTCATACAAATAACTAGGTTGACATAAGCCGAACTTAGGTTTTTTAATCTTCCCAAATAAGGTTCACTACTAACATGATTCATATATTGTACTATTTATATCAAGACCAACAACACATCCGTGGTTTATATCACGACCAACAACACATGTGAGGTTTATTAGTTTATTTATGGGAAAATGTTCATAATTAATCAGCTCCAACATTAGCAGAGAAAAATAAAACTTCTAATTATTAGTTTTCATTCTTAGAAACAAAAAAAGGTCAATTTCGATTGAATTTACAATAAAACGATCTGAAAACTTCTTTATAACTAGTAAAATTTAATATTGCGAGAATACATGAAAGAATCAACAGCAATCATTCACAATTCCTGACTACTTTTACATTGAACAATGAGAATATACTCACTGCTTTGTATTCTCCTTTGTCCCAACTAAAAAAACAAAATTGAAGATTGGTCTACAAGTCACTAAAGCATACTCACCAGGCGTGGTGTTGACTATTCGCAACGGGACCACAAAATGATCAATGCAAAACACATAAAGGAAAATAAATGAAGAAGCGGATGAGTTAAAGAATCACGAATGATCCCTAAAGTGGTTCATGAATCACAAAACATGATCACGGGCTAATTGAAGAAAACAACAGATTATGCAAAAGGTATGTTAGTTACTAAAACAAGAGAGAGGACTTTGAAGATTTAAGTTCCAAAGGAGGTCCCGGTTCAATAGTAGAAAAACAGACAATGCGAATAAGAAATAGACGTGAAAGGTGAAGTTCTACATGAAGTTAAAGAAGCAGAAGAAAATGTTAGGGTCCAAGGAGCAAGATCACTAGCAATAATGTTCAAATTTAGATATGATTCTACTGTTTAATATGAAGAATGACAAGCACACAATAAGGATATCAAAAGAAGCTAAATTCTGACATCAGAGAACAAACAAACAACAACTAATGGCTTTGAGAAATAAGATTATTGAAATATAAGCAACTTTGAAAAATATGTGCGAAGTTGTAGGAGTATCACAGGAGCAACGACAAGAGCAATGACTCCTCCAAGAACTAAAAGAAAAGGGATTGCAGAAACAACAGTAGAGGCTGAAGATACTAGTAACAAAAATAGGACAATTTTCAGGGAAGAAAGCGAACAGGCATGGAGGAAGTCTAGGTATATATATATATGAGACAAATCCCATAAGCAGAATAAAGGCTAAAGATAACCAAGAACAACAAAGAACATATATAAAAGGTGATTAAAATAGTGCAAAAAGATGGAGCATTTTTTGGAAGTAAGAAGTTGTAGTAGTATAATTGTTGACTCTAAGTTTTGATGATTTAAACAAAACATGTAAACAAGTAATGCACGTTGCAGATGAAGCTAAGCACGTAGCAATATAATCAAGGCACATTATACCAGTTGCAAGTCACGTTGATCATATTCAAGATTTCCAGAAACATCACAAGTCACGTAGCTCTAGATGCAAGTCAGGTTAACAAGGATCACTTAGGAAACAGAATGATCTTGAATATTAGAAGTCACGTCGATGAGTAAAGGAGTCACCTTTGAAGAAACACGTCTACGAACGTTGCAAATAGTGCAAGTCAAGTAGACGGGGATGATGTTAGCTTCTGACAAATCGGTGCCTTAGGATTCAAATTTGAATATTCTATGACAGATGTATAATGTCACTTGAAGAATCAAAGGTGTTATCTTTGAAGATCGTTAACGCACGTTGAAGCCTGAAGTAGCTAGGCTCAATGCACACTGCAGGTTGATCAAGACATGTTGCAAGAAGTGTAAGTCACGTTACATTAAGTGACATTTGAGGCAGTAGCATCTGAGTGGGATAGAAGACACGTTGCAAGCAGTGTAAGTCACATTACAGTAAATGACATTTGAGGAAGTAGCGTCTGAGTTGGATACAAGATACGTAGAAGGGAAACAAGTCATGCAGTATCTCAATGGGACATCTACAATGCATGTTCCATATGATACTATGCACGTTATACTTGCTGATGTCATTAAAATCAAAATTTGAAGACTCTAAATGGAAAATTCGAGACTTGCAACGGTTATATTTTGAAGACTGCCTATAAATAGAGGTCCTCACTTTAGAGGAAAAAAGAGAACTTTTTGAGAGTGCCTAAGCTTCATTATTCTATTTCTTGATTTTCTCTCTCTAAGCTTGCTTAAGTTCTTACACTCCAACCAAGCTTTTAAATTTTCATTTGCTTTCTGAGTTGGTGTGAGAATCCTTTCTTAAATCTGGAAAACCATTTGTAATTAAGCTTTGGTGTTAAAGCTTGAGGATAATATTGGTTTGATTATTAGAGCCTTAAAAAAAACAAGTATTGGTTTTCTTATTGAACCGCAAAAACAAGGTGTAAATGTTTCTTGTTGATCCTGTAAAAACAAGTTGTAAAGGAAGGTTTCCCTCCATCCAAAAGTGAGGAAGAATCTTAGTGGATTGCAAATTCTCTAGTGAGCTAGAGGAGTGAACGTAGGTCAAAGAGGATCGAATCACTATAAATCGAATTTTCATCTCTTACCTTACTCTCTCTTATTCACTTGTTTTGCATTGCATTTGATTTACATTATTGTGTGTTGGATTGAGCTATTGTTTCTGTTTTATTAAAGATTACAAAAATTTTTCAAAAAGCTTTAGTTTTTAGCAAGAAATCCAATTCACCCCCCTCCCCTCTTGGATTGTTATATTGGGATTACATTTGGTATCAAAGCAAAGTGTTCAATATTTAAGGCTTAAACTCCTTGAGTATAAAGATCCAAAATGGCATCCTTTGGTGACGTCTAAATACGAAGGTCTTTCCATTAACCAAGCTCCTTTCTTTGATGACAGCGAATACGTATATTAAAAAACAAGGATGACTTCGTTTCTGAAATGTGAAGCTGAGGAAGTATGGGATGCAGTGGAGACTGGTCCTTATGTTTCGAAGAAAACAGTGGATAGAGTGGAGTCTTTGAAGCCAAAATCTGAATGAACTGACTTTGATAAGAGGATGGTCTGTTATAACAATAAGGCAATGCACATTCTATTTTGTGCACTCAACAAGACTCAATTTAACAAAGTCCAGCAGTGCTCCATAGCTCATGAAATCTAGAGGACTTTGGAGATCACTTATGAAAGAACCTCTCAAGTGAAAGAAAACAAAGTTTCAATTCTTGTCCACAAGTATGAGTTGTTCAAAATGAAGGGTGAAGGAATCCAGGAGATGTCTGACATATTTAATGATATCTTGAATGGATTAAAGGCTCTTGGCAAGTCCTACTCGAATTCAGAACTTGTGAGAAAAATTTTGGGCATCAAAGAAAGATGCAATATTGGAGCAAAAGATCTCAACAAATTGCCCTTAAAAGAACTATTTGGATCTCTTCTCACACATGAGATGAGATTGTTTGAAGATGAAGAGCAAAGATCAAAAAATGAAAGAAGAAAAGGAATGGCTCTAAAGTCTAAAGTAGTTGAAGATTCCAAAAAATGAAGAAGAAAGTGACAATGATGACGAAGAAACTTCTATGTATGCAAGAAGGTTTAAGCGCTTCATGAGGAAGAATAAACCATGGAAGAAAGGCAAGAATCAAGTCATAAAAGAAGACCCAAATAAAGAATTCAAGAAGGAATTCAAGAAGGACTCTAAGAAGGACAACTCAATCATTTGTTACAATTATAACAAACCAGGACATATCAAACAAGATTGTCTTCTTCCCAAGAAATATTCCAAATATTCAAAAACGAAGAAGGAAAATGCTATGAAGGCAACTTGGAGTGATATTGATGACACAAGCTCGGATGAGGATGAAGAAATAGAGGAAATGGCAAACTTGTGTCTAATAGCCAAAGAGCATGATTCTTCAAGTGATGAAGATGATGAGGTATTTGACCTTTATACATTTGATGAACTTCAAGATGGATTTAATAATTTAAGTAGTAAATTTGAAGAGCTTGGCAGTAGGCATATTACCTTGAAAAGGAATTTTGCAAAAATTGAAACTAAGGTGAAAGTATTAGAAAAAGAAAATGAAGCTTTGATTAATGAAAAATCTGTTCTAAAGAAAAGTGTTGATGATTTCTCCTTTATTGCCTCAAATTTTGCAAATGGAAAAGAAAATCTTGAGAAACTTTTGGGTTCTCAAAGACAATATTTATCCAAGCATGGCTTAGGCTACAATCCTTTCACCACTAGAAAGACTTCAAAAACAGTTTTTGTGAAACAAGGCACCTCAAATGATGATGCGTGTTCTTATTGTGGCATTAATGAACATTTTTCTTATTTTTGTATATTG
>CAODLS013509576.1:0-11020 GCA_948243855.1 Flueggea neowawraea | reverse complement strand
AACTATTAGGATTATTAATTCACCCAAGTTTTAGGGCACTCTATATGTTTTAAGGTTTAAGTTGATCTTAGAAACCTTATCTAACAGCATAAGTTTTTGTTTTTTTAATAATTGGAATATATACAGATAATTACAAAATGGTTGTAGTTGAAATCTTTCAAAGTTATTGCATTAGGGAAATATATATAACATTTCTTTTTCAGGAATGTTAGATAATAGAGAAGAGTCTCCAATTTCATTTCCAAAGTCTAATTATATGTTAAAAAAACAATTCTAGAACTATCTTCTATCTATGGTTGAAAGCTAAGATATATGACTGAATAGACAGGTTAGTTAATTATGCTATCTTGAACGCCACTAACATGGGATTGTGTGAAATTCCCAATTGAAAAACCAGGAAAAAAAATTGGAAACGTGATCAACCAAGTAGTTATAGCTTTAGAGCATGAATCTCTATATATGATCAACCAACAAAAAACCAAAAATCAGAGGCATTGAAATAATATACCTCAATTTCATAACAACAATTTTTATTTTTTCATAAAGAAAACAAAACTTTTTTTATCACCAAATTGCATCCAAACAGTAGCTAAGTACGAACAAATGTAAGAACTAAAAAAACATACCTCCTTTCGTTGCGATTGAAGACAGCTTAGAGACAGAGACAACGTCGACGGTGTTAGAAAGCAGCGACAGAGACAAAGAGCCACGAGACAGAGAGTGTCAACGGTGATAGAGAGCGGGGATAGATAGGCAACAAAGCTGTGACTTGTGAGACTGAGAGGGTGAGGACAACGATGGCAAAGTGAATTAGTAGAGACTAGAGATTAGAGACGAAGTCTGAGCGATAAGGTGAGACCGTAAGAGACGAGAGAGTTGAGAGAGGCAACTGAAAATTGAAATTAGGTTTAACTTTTGGTTTTGGGGGTGAAAGAAATAAGGAATCGCGTGTGTGAGTGTGACACTGTAGCTTAGTGTTGTACACTTGTACTTGTACAGATTGTCTCAAGACTCAAATTGAATATTTTATATATTATTTACATATATTATATAATTTATAAATAGGTTTGTGAGTTGACAGAACACGACTCGCAATACGATTCGTTTAATTTGTGTCATAAATGAGTCGACCCGTTTATAATACGAATCCGTTTAAGTCAAATCCTAACCTATTAAATGTACATATTATTCGTATCGTATTATTGTATCGTGACTCATTTTGATATCTTTACTGTAGCACGCCTCCTCCACTTAAATTAAATATTTTAAAAAACGGCGCCGGCTCAATGTTACTGTTCAAAATTTAAAAAAATAAAAGAAAAAAGAAAAATAAACAAAAAGGCAAAGATGAGCGAAGCCCAAGGATCCACATCAGCAGTGGTCGCTATGAGCGATTCCCATTTCTTCTATCTGTGAGTTTATAGGGTTTCATGCTTACATAATCCTTAAACTACTAAAAAAATATTTAATAAAATTATTAAAATAATTTTTTGTTAAAAAAATCATTTTAATTTATTTTTTTTAATTTAATAAAATTATTGAGACTGTATGACTCAATTTTCATCATTATTTGTATATATAATTTTGTCACATTAAAAATTTTAAAAGCATTAATAATACGTAATAAGACAAAAATTAAAAAAATAATTGTCCTATTTTACTAATAAAACTTTAAATTTTTATTTATTAATAAAACTACTATTATAATCTACTAATACAATTATACTATGTTTAATTTTTTTAAAATTTTTTTGTTTTGTCACGTATAATTAGTGGACAAGTATCTATATATATAAATTGACGTAACATGATTATATATACATGTGATAATTAAAATTGAGTTATACAATTTGAATGATTTTACTGAATTAAAATAATGATTTAAAGAAAAAAAATTACTTTAATAATTTTATTGAATATTTCTTGATAGAGGGCATATGTAATTAACCCGAGTTTATAACCTCTTTTTTGTCTTCGTTTATTCGTCTCCCAAGTGAAGGAGCCTAGAGACAGCTAGTTTCCTCTCTCTCTCTCTCTCTCTCTCTCTAAGATTCATCTCTTCCCTCGAGCCATTCTGCTTGCCTTTGACGATCGTCAACAAACCTCAAGACTCGCTCAAGTCGCCGACTTTGAGAGAGACTTTTATTTCTCCTCCACTTATTCGATTTATTGTAGCCACAAATCTCGAAAAGGTAAATCAATCAACGAAAGAAGAACTCCGATTGTACGTTACTTGGATCTGAGCCCCTGTACTCCCGTTGTTCTTTTGTTTTTGCGCTTCGTTTCTATTTTTTTTTTTATATAATTCAGTTTGTTTGAAATAGACTCCCCAAATTAGGGGTTTCTCTTCTGCTTTATTATTTGATTTCTCGGATATCTATTTTACTTAATTATCATATACTGAGGTGGTTTCGAACTGGATCGGAGGCAATAATTGATGGGGTTTTCTCATAGTTTGGGTTCAATTACTATGGCACATCTGCTTGTCGCATCGGAACTCGATCTTCAAAGCATAGCTCAGTCTTTGGAGTTGCAAAAACATCGGTTTTGTGTTAATCGATTGTCGCTTTTTGTTCAGAGGATCGGAGCTGTTGTTGACAGCAAACTACATGGACGAGACGAGGGCTATGCGTCTGGGTTGAGTGTGAAGTGATCATGTGCTGATGATTGTTTTTGGTGCTTCTGTGGCGGTGGTGGTTGGCTGTATGCTTGTGAGTTTCTGATGTGGATAGACAAGTTGTACCATGTGACAGAATCAGTTGCTTCTTTTCTCATATGGAAGCTGATTGCAAGGCTGTGTGATCCGTGATGAGTTAATAATGGGACGATGTTTAATACTTGTGGTTGCTTTTTAAAAAAAAGGAAAGAAAAGAAAAAAAATTATGCCGACGAGGAGCTTCCTTTGCTTTCAGTTCAGATTCGGGATTCTTTAGATTAATGGTTTTCCATCTGTCTGTGTTTCTTGCTATTGACTTATTGGAGACTAGAGGAACTGAATGTTTTGCACAACTTAGCAAGGTTAAGCCATTGTAGTATTGGAATTTTTGATAATATATGGACGAGTACCATGTTGAGCCAAATTGATTGTACTTATTTTTGAAGAATCTGTTATAAGTCATTGGAGTGTTGGATGGATTTTTGTGAGTGTATGGAAGAGTACCATAGAGCCAAATTGATTGTATCGATTTATGAAGATATATTAAGAACCTCATTATACCATGCTTATGTGAAGATGATGGCTGGCTAAAAAATCTCTCTGTGCTGATGTGTTGTCAATGGGGCTGGTAATTTGTGTTTTCAGTTGCCGTCAATGTTCTTCTGACTGTGTTTCGGACATTTTACGTTAATGTTCTACAGATCATTCCAAAACATGTAT
The DNA here is from genome assembly GCA_948243855.1 of Flueggea neowawraea. Classification (NCBI taxonomy): domain Eukaryota; kingdom Viridiplantae; phylum Streptophyta; class Magnoliopsida; order Malpighiales; family Phyllanthaceae; genus Flueggea; species Flueggea neowawraea. The sequence continues at coordinate 7,644 of CAODLS013509576.1, read as the reverse complement.
AGTTTTTGTGGTGAATGCCTTGGGATTTGTCATATGTGGCTTTGGTCTATGTTAGACGACATGTTGCAGGATATGTTTACTGGTGCATGATTGAAGGGTATGAGACTATAAATCTACAAAGATGGCTTTTGCAGCTGTCTTTTTGGAAGAGAACTCATTTGATAAATATAGAATTCCGATACTGGTTGTGTCTAAATGTGTGCAGTAACTGTTTTGTTGTAGCTCTTCTCATGTGAAGAACATTACCAGATTAGTGTGGGTTTAGCCACTGTCTTTATAAGGGCCGTGTTTTACATAGGGAAACTATAAAATTTACTTGACTGCTGTCCTCTTTTAACTCATGTCTGGGTTATAGGATATATTTCTATATAGTTTATAAATTTTTAGATTTCTTTTTCTGATTTTTCAGTTCGTCAAATCATTTTGCAGGCGTGTTGTGAGAAGGTCATCTATAGGTGATCTGTTGTGGTTTGAAAATGCCAAAGGATAGAAGAGATCGTTCCATATCTTTTGATAGGTTCAGTGCAGCACCTTATGCGTGTAGCTCCAGGCGTACTAGACGATCTTCACCTGTAACACCTCAGGAAACTGAGGAAAATTTAAAAGAATGGGAAGATGCTAGATGCCCTGTCTGCATGGAACATCCTCACAATGCTGTTCTCCTGATTTGTTCTTCTTATGAGAAAGGTTGTCGTCCTTATATGTGTGATACAAGCTATCGCCATTCTAATTGTCTTGATCAGTTCCGTAAATCATTTGCTGCAACTCCACCAACGACTCCATTACCAGAAGACAATCCTATACCTTTCACCACCTCATCAACAGATATGAGCTCAGTACCAACAGTATCTAATCTAGAAGCAGAACAAATTGAGGAAAGGCCCATATCCAGTGAATCCACCCCTTGTGCGGAGAAGGTGCAACCACAGCTGGTTTGCCCCCTTTGCCGTGGAAAAATAAAAGAATGGATTGTCATGGAGCCTGCTAGATGTTTCATGAATACGAAATCAAGAAGCTGTGCATGTGAGACTTGTGATTTTAGTGGTACATATGCAGATCTAAGGAAGCACGCTAGGCATGAGCACCCACTTGTAAGGCCATCAGAGGTGGACCCGGAGCGCCAACGTAGTTGGAGGAGGATGGAGCGTCAAAGGGACCTTGGAGATTTGCTCAGCACGCTTCAATCTTCATTTGGGGAGGAGAGGGGTGAAGATAATACCTTGCCTATCGACGATGGAGGTTGGCTTACTGTATTCTTTCTTATTAGGGTTTTCCGACCGGGTAATAGTCCAAGGAGCAGCAGCGGTGGTTGGTATGGGGCATCAAGAACCAGAGCGCAACTGAGTTTGAGAAGGAGATCTTCCCAGCTTTGGGGCGAGACAAATGATGGAGAAACGGGATCTTCTTCTAGAGACGATGATGATGATGATTCTGACGGTGAATCAGGCCCTTGGAGGCGTAGTGAGCGCATGCGACCGCGGACAACACCAGACCAGTCGTGATTGCAACACTTTCAAGGGGATCTTTCTGTTAGATTTCCTTGAAGTGTTCCGACTGTGAGTGTTGCCCATGAGCCTCTTACTGCAATGTGGTTTGGAATGGAAGCTATATTAACATTTGTTTTCTTTTGTGTTTTAGGGGGAACAAGAGGGAAGGAGAGGAAGATCTTTTCGTGATCATTTAGTTGTGTTCCACCAGAATGCTGGATCGTTTTCGCTGCTGTTGCTCGAGTGTTTTATGAATTGAGAAGAGTGGGCAAAATTGTAATTTGGAAAAGTTACTGTTGCAATTAATTCAATTATGCTTGTAGTTGGAAGCCCTTTCTTTAACTTCGTCTGCAGTAGTAAAGTGGAATATCCTCTTTCAGCTGTTGACATCTGGAATAAATGTTGATTGATGCACTGCCTTCTCCGTCTTACTTGTCAGCAAGTTCTCGAATGTTGACAGGCGGTTGGTTACTTGGTGTTACCTCAATTTTGTTTTGTTTTGTTTTTGCCTTAACTTTGTTGGGTTTGGTTGGGAAATTAACTTTGGTGGTTACAACCGAGTCCTGTGATATATGCCGATGGGGGTTAACCCTATCCAAATTGCGAACAAACAATCCCAGCAAGTGCATCTCTCTCAAAATGGAGAAATTTTGATTGTTCGGAGTAGGCCATTGTTGTTTTCTTGACGAATTCTCATCATTCTTCATTACGCCATTGGGAAAAAAAACTCTTGTTTTGTGATGAATTGGAATGGTTCTTGATTATGCAATTGGAGAAAGCTGGGACAAAAGGGAGCAAATGAAAACCGACAACATGGTGGATTATCACATGATTAATGTTGTTTTGGTTTCCTTGAAAATCAAAGAAATAATACTGTAATTGATTAAATTGGAATAATGGTCCACACAATAATGTACAACTCCAAGTGGGAGTAAAAACTGTAATGATGCACACAGCCAAGGCCCAGCAGCTGTTAGCTGTCCAAACTGTTGAAATGCAGCCGCATCGCACCTCATCTGAATGAAATTAGTCCTTCTGCATATAAATAAAAAAAATATATATAATATAAAAATTGAAAAATGAAAATCATTCCACTCTACCTTTTTCTTTTTTAAAGAAAAGTAAGGAAAAAAACTCAAATCTTTTAAAAATTGAAAAAAAAAAACCATTTCAGTTGATTTCCTTTCTTGCTGGAAATGGGTCTCCGAGAGGAGAGAGATCGGAAAGATACATTTCGTTCATTCTTTTCTTTCCCACGTGGAACTAAAAAAGAAAAAACCGAAAGAATTGTGGGTTTAATGTAATAGACTCTGGTGGTAATTAATTTGCTGAGGAGTTGGAAGATAAGCAATCATGGGAGGTGAGAACAACATATCGAATTCAAGCTCAGAGCATGAGAATCCCGCAAGAGAGAGTCTGGTAGTTTTGAATATTTACGATCTCACCCCTATCAACAATTACACCTGCTGGTTCGGCTCTGGCATCTTCCATTCTGGCATTGAAGGTTTCTTCATCTCCTTTTGAAAAGTCATCTTCTCTTTTCTTTCTTTCATTTCTTTCTCTGCTCATTTGGGTTTTCTTATTTTGGTTATTTGCGTTTTCTTTTTCCTGATTCTGTTGTCCGGTGTTCTGAATCTGATAAAGATGGCTTTTTTTTAATGAAATTTGGATCTATAATTCATTCTCTGTTGAAGTTTTTTTTTTCTTTCTTTGTTAATCTCTTTTAGGAATTTTGGGTTCTTGCTATCGAGGTTATATTGCATTATCTGCTATTGGCCTGATTAGAGATTGTTTTGCTTTCCTTTTTGGCTTGTTTGTTAGCTTGTTGGATAGAGGAAGTAGAATCGGTGGCTTTGCAATCTTCATGATAACAATTGAAATTAGACTGCTTAAAGATCTCATTTCCCCTTCATATTGTTTATTAATTCTTGAGAATCACAATATGCATTGGAAGTTCGGAGAGTGATAATTGGTGCAGTTTTTCTGATTAGTATTATAGTTTGTTAAAAAGATTTTACGAGAATTGCTTTATGCAGGTCGAGATGCATATGCCAACTCCTATTTTTTATCGAAAGACTAATTCGGTATCAAATACTTTACATTAATAGTTAATCTAACGGGATGCAATGTGTCTCTGATGTGTGTTAACAGTACACGGCAAGGAGTATGGATTTGGAGCCCATGATTTCCCTGTCAGTGGAGTTTTTGAAGTGGAACCCAGAAGCTGCCCTGGTTTTATTTACCGATGCACCATCACACTCGGCCGCATAAACATGCCTCCCTCTGAATTTCGGACGTTTATAGAGAATGCAGCCTCTGAATATCATGGTGACACTTATCATCTCATTTCAAAGAACTGTAATCACTTTACAGATTAACTTGCAAGTAGATACCAGGATGGGTAAATCGGCTCGCACAGCTAGGTATGAAATACAAATTCAGTTTTTAAAGGATCATATTAATATGATCAGTTTTCTGTTCTGACTGAATTACTTATCACCAAGATAAGCCTGCATATGCATGTCTTGGTTTCATTTTCTTCGGGACATTATAGCAATTCAACCCCCTTGCCATAAGTCATATATGTGCTTGGTGACAAGTGCCTGATACTGTCTCTAGGCTTTTGATTTGGCTGTATGCTTGGCAAAAGAATGTCTGGAAACATTATGAACGAAGAAAATGAATGGTGCACTTTTATTTAATATTTCAGGTGCTCTATGCAGTTGTCTACTTCCTGAAAGTCTTCAAGTAACTACAGTGAAACAGTTGCCGGAATACCATGAGTGCATGGGTGAGTTGCATTTGCTTAATATTCGTTTTCTCTTATTGATAGGCTTAATAAAAGTTGACTGGTATCATATGTACATCAGACATTTTTTTTTTTGTTTTGGCATCTTGCATTAACAGAAGTAGAAGAAGATGGAAGTGAATCTCTGGCAACAACGACACCCCGCGAGTCAACAGAAGTTGATGATGGTGATCAAGAGAAACTCTTGTTGTCCCCAGCTGTTGGAAGTGGAGATTTGGCTTTTATCAAAGAGAGAACTTCGAGTGAAACTAGGCTTTGAAGATTCAGAAAACAGTCGACCCAAAAATTGATCATTGTAATCTTTGCAAGGAGTGTTGGTCCCAACTTTGAGAGGGATGTGCATTCTTCTCTTAACATTCCAAGGTTGAAGTAGCGGGTCTATCATTTTGGTGCGCGCAAAACTGGATGCTTATTTGTGATTGTTGTGATCTCATACAAAGCTGGTGATTTTTGTCTTTTTCGCCCCAATTATCCCCAATTTGTTCCATTTGTTGAACTTGTTTATCCTCTCTTTGTATTTTGATGTGATTGATCTTCAGAACACAGAAGGAGGATGTTTTGGTGGAAATGATCAGTTGAAATTGAAAGGTTTATTAATGGAACGTTGAAGGTTTGATAAATGATGGGTCTTCACATTACCATCCATCTCTGAATTGGTTCCAGAACCTTGGCATCCCAGAAATATGGGTAAAATGAAATAACGTATTATTATGGACATTAATGGTGTCCATCATTATTAAACAATCAAACGACATACTAGTGAAACAAACAAAGATGCATTTCAAGGGCTCGCCATCGTCAACAAAGCTCTCAAGCATGTGTCAAGAAGTTACTTTTAATACCAATAGTAATGTAAATCACGTATACCAGACCCATACCCAAATTTGGCTACTAAGTTTTGTTTTGTTGCATACATCGAATGAAATTGCGCTTCAATGTTGAAGCCTCTTCAAAGCAGGTACCCAATATCTGCAGTTAGCACCATATCATGTGGAGCAACCCTCAAGTCCCAATTTGGAAACAAGCCAAGCACAGACCTCATCCATCTCTTCAGGGATAGTGTGGTGACCAAGCCTGTAACAGTTGAACAAAACATTTGCAATTTTGAAACTTTTTTTAATTCAGCAATAAATAAAAATATGTGGTCTTTCTTATCACAGTTACATACCCATTGTATGATTTGAAATTCACATCCTTGAATCCAGTTGAGGTCAATGCCCGAGAGGATTTATCTCCAAATTTGTGAGGAACTACATCATCAACTGCAACAAATCAAACAGGAAAAACTCAAGTTCTCAAGACTGAATTTCGATATTATCGTAGCAGCAGGAAATCTATGAAATGCTCGAGAAATTGGCCCAGAAAAAGGATCTAAATAGTTTTTGTCCTTGAAATGATAGAACAAATGTCAGTTGACTTTTTTAGCTTGATCAAGTAAAACGCTGATCAACCCCTTTCATTCTATGGGCAAACATTCATTTAGGCTCAATTATTGGCTACAAATCAGAAAGGGTGCCCAAGCAAACCAAGCAGCAGCCAGCAAACAAGTGAAGTCAACAAACCATTAAACTTTCATTGATTGGTCATTTCAAAAACTATCCATTTGGATTCCATTTCCTACGTATTTTCTTCCAAGTTCTAGAAAATGATCTCTCTCTAGATTTTCTTGAACATACAGACAACAAAAGACAAATACCTTTGCCATGACATAGCAAAATTGGCAATGACTCAGCACGTCTTGCAGCTTCCTGAAATCCTTCTAATTTGTTGCTCAGTGTCCTACAAAAAGAAAATCGAGGGAGGGAAAATAAAAGGCTGGAAGTTACAAAATATAGGCAAAGAGTAAAGGGTAGAAATGATAAGAGAGAAAATTGCTAGCAGATAAATCAGAACAAGTCGCAATACTTTGCACATGGAAGCCAGCCACTTAATCCTACAACTGCACACAAATTGGCTGGATATGGACTCCCATTCCCATACTTTCCAACAGCAAAGCAAGTTGCTGAGTAAAGGGAGGCTGCTGCACCCATGCTGAAACCTCCAATACCAAGTTTTACTGTAATAAGAAAAAAAATCAATAAGTGTATTTAATTTATGAAGAATTCTTGGCTATTTCAACAGGGTGCCATGAGAGCAGACATTATATCGAAAAACGATTCTACATGAAAGCTTGGTCTAGTCCTTTGGACTAATCAGTTTGGAACAAATATACATCACTTAGACTATATACAGTTCAGAAGCAATATAAATTATCACAGTAACTCATGATAAGAGAATAAATTATCAAAGAAAAAAGCATACTATCAGCAGGCTCTGTTGACAGCAAATTGGCAACATGTGCTGCTGCAGCATCAAACCCTTCAAGATCATCAACAGCATCTTCTGAAAGGTCCCCCACATCAAACCCTGTGTATTCAATCATTTAGAACTTCAGGTTGCCTTAATTTGTACAATGGACAGCATAACTATGCTTCATTCGGTGTATTTTTGTATATAACTGATAGCAAAGGTAGAGTCAGCAAGATGGGGTCCTAATGCAGTTCATAGAATTTAATTTGGCATGATAAAACCATAATAATTCTAAAACATTCCTACTACAGATATCATGCTGACTTTCATATATTATAAAGAAAAATTTCAAATTTCTTATATCATCCAACTCACATGCTGTAGATGGAAAACCACCAAATATGGTTATGGGTCGAGTTGGAGCAGTTGGGCATATCCATTTAATCTGTGACACATAATTTTAGCCGTTATGCAGTTGAAAGCATAAATCACATTTCTTCCAATGAATGATGATATATCAATATCCCACTAAAATAGCAATCTTATGTCCTTACATTTGGAAGAGGTAGCGTCTCCAGGAGCTGGGACCAGCTGCCAAAGCAAGATGTAAAGGAGTCAAGAATTTAAAGCAGGTGTCAAAATCGGATATTTTGCAGTAATCCCTTCTCGCTTATAATTTGTATCATTTTTTTTTTGCTACTGGTGTGGCAGGACGTTGCACCACATGATTCATATAGCATAACATCATAAGAAGAATTAGCCAGAGGACAAATTGAACATCAAAAACATAAAGTGGCAATTGCATAAATCTGAGATTGAGTTCATCTAACATATGCTAGTTATCATGACCAACAATGAAGGGATTTTTAAAAATGCAGCGCTAAAAAAGTACAAAGAATTTAATTTGAAGAAAGAATTGAAGGTGCGATCTAAATACCTGGAGCCATTGTCGCCAAGTCCATGAAGCCAAACAACAGTTGCCTGATGTTTACCTTTGGGCCTCACCACATATGTCCTCCCGAACTCGAATGCTCTTCTAGCGGCTCTGCCACCTGTTTT
>CAODLS013509321.1:0-44614 GCA_948243855.1 Flueggea neowawraea | reverse complement strand
AATGTGCCATTTAAGTAGTTACTAAACTATGGATAGTTTTTGTAATATCTCGCTCTTTCCGGCAAGGTTTCAGTGGATCTTTGATTTGATCTTAAGTTGTGGGGTGTAAATTTGATGTTTTGGCATTTAAATGTAGTTACTCAAGAAAGAAGAGAACTACTCGAGTAAATTTAAGGGTGACTTACTCAAGTAACATTTTGTGTTACTCGAGTGAGATGAGCGTGACTTACTCGAGTAAGCTGGTGAGTTACTCGAGTAAGCGAGGAACCCAAAATGATTCTGGGGAGAGACTTACTCGAGTGAACACCAGTGTTACTCGAGGAAGTGTCTGTTCGAGTCTAAAATCTATAAATACCCCTCATACCCGACTTCTTTGGTTCTAACTCAACTCAAACACTCCAAATCTGTCCAGAGTTCGTCTTCGGTGCTACTAATTGATTCGACATCATCTCTAAGGTAAGATTAAGCTTCTAACCCTTGCATTTCTTCATTTTGCAAGGTTTTCTACATTTGTGCAAGATTGAACATTCTAAGGTTTTGAATGAATGCTCATAGGGTTAGATCCATGTTGTTTTTGTGGGAATGAGTGTTTAGGGTTGTTAGATCGTGCCATTGGGAGTGTAAAAATACCTATAGATGTCTTGGAATCATAAGAATTAAGGATGAACCCAAATGGGTTTAGTCAATTCGGTTTGGGTTGATTTTGAGGTAATTTCAAGTTGTTTTGTTGAAAAGGACCTTAGATCCGCGTTTAGGAAGTTTATTAGAGGCAATGTGGTGATTAATTGCAATTTTTATCAGTGAAATCGAGATTTGATCGAGTTTTGGGAATTCTGGGTAGTGGATCACTTGAGTGAACCATTTGGTTACTCAAGTAAGTCAGTGCCCCGATTACTCGAGTAAGAAATTTTGTTACTCGAGTAATCCAAGCATGACTCACTCGAGTGGGACTTATTTCCACTCGAGTAAGATGCAATTTTGAGGGACCAAAGGTGTGATATTTCGTATCTTACAAGTTTGAAGAGTTAGGGTTCCAATTTGGAGATTTTGACTTCTTAGAGGACCTATTGGTAATTTTTTAAGACTTTGAGGACTAATTATTAATTTGCCAAGTTTCGAGGACTAAATGGTAATTTTATATATATTTCATTTTTTTGAGGTTTCAGTGATAGATTTTCGACCGAAATAAATTGTTCGCCATCAAGTGAGTGTCTGCATCTGTATTTGCATATCTTGCATTCGGTACTGCCACGATACCAGTACTTCATTTTGATGTTTGTCATATTTGTATATGTTTCAACTTCCTCTGCTTATCAGCAGGATCAACCATCTGCTAGTGGTACTTGACTGGATCCTTAGCTTTGGATATCAGGTTAGTGAAATAGTAGTTTCAGACACATAGGCTGTGTCTCTTAAATTATATGTTTTTGCTGTGTTTGCCATTGCTCTGAAAATGGAATAATAATTGCTTGACTAATTAATAATCCGGATTATGTTATTATTAATAATCAATTTTTGTTAAATAATATTTATATGGTTTATAAATATTTTCTGCAAATTAACTTCGTCTCAGATTTTGAATATTTATATAAGGTATATAAATATTCTTTAAAAAATGATTTTTACTTGGCATGTGTGCTACATATATATGGTATATATATTAATATATTTCGGTATGGGGCACCTGTGCTACGTAGGGTAAACATAGTCTTTGGTATATCAATGCGTAGTCAAGGCCTGGTTACCAGAGTTTATGGTAGCCATTTGTTCGACCAAATACACGTACTCAGTATCAGTTTGGTGACAGAGTTCACCCCTATTATATATTTATCAGTTAGTTTCAGGTCCCATATCGGTTTTAGCTATATGATATACGGTATATACATTATGTATGTTTCTGTGTGTTGTTTGCTTTGGTTGCGAACAATTTCAAAATGAGTTTTCGGACTATATTTTAATATTAGCGTGTATATGCTTATATTTGCCTGCGGTCTTTTTGAAATGTTTTCAAAAACAGTTTTTTTGTGACGACTGGTGCAACTCTAGAGTGTCGTTTCCTCATTAGGGAGTCTTACCCTTTTATTTATGTTTCTTGTTGATGTTTCTTATCTTATTTCACAAGTTCACTTTTTAGCATTTGGCAATTGTTTGACATCCTTCCCCTAGTGAGGCGTTCCATTGATAGTGAGTGTCCTCTCGGTTCGAACTCCTTTTATTTTTGTTAGAACTTTACACCGGAATACTGTTGGGTTACATGGTCTATTTTGACTTTTGGACTTACACTTATTCTTACACTCAGTTGTTATTATTATTTTGTTCTGTATAACTTACTTTATTTACATTTGATCTCAATATATATTATTATTATATTTTACAAATATTTTGATAACGGTTTTAATCAATAAGTTGGGTAGAATATCTGATCTCCGAGGCTTGTGTGAGATGAGCCGGATTCCCACAGACGGTTCGCCTTGCATGCCATCATGGTCCGAAAATTGGTCGTGACAGTTTTTGTCAAAATCTGAATTTTAATTATGATATTTCGCACCTATTGTATGACTTTTTCTTTTCCAAAGCTATATCCTCAAATCACACATTGTTGTAAAAGATTTCAAATGCTCTTGGTTTCAAAAATCGGCTTTCTCGTTGTTGAGCATGAGCTCAATCAATAAAATTTAACGGGGACAATGCTGATGTTGCTTATAAGATCCCAAAAGGTTAATTTTAAATTCAAAGCTGCCTATTCTTTAATTTCCATCTCTAAATTCATATTTTCATGTCTCTATACAACCAACACCACTTCAAACAAACACACAGAATTGCCACCACCTTAAACCTAACCACTCCCTACAGAACCACCATCATAGTATCACAACCATAACAAACCTAACACCACATAACCTACGACCAATATTTAAATCTCTAATTCTCAGTTTCCTCCGGAATCAACAGAACCACCTCTCTCTCTCTCTCTCTCATATCCCATGTCTGATGTCACTTTTCATTAAACTTATCATCCATATCTGTAAAAGCCACCGCCACATCTATGGGTTTTGAAATTCCATGCCACACTGCAAAATATGGGACACCTTAACATAAAGCAAAGGAGTTTGTGACTTATTTAGGAATAATATTTATTTTATTTTTTTAATTTATTTTGTTTGGAAATTCTATTAGGGTTTTAGCTAAACCCATAAATATGTAAATTCATTATTTCTTTTATAGTTTTACAGTTTTTTCGTTGAATGAATATTGTTTGAGCTTTTGCCATCAGTTTCTTGTCTAGATTTGACATTCTTTGTGTGAATCAATGAATTTAAAAGATTGTTCCCGGCATTTATGCTCAAATCAACGAATTTCAGTAGTTATCTTTTATATAAGGCTGACAATTTTTGACACGATCCGTTTAAATGACACAACTTGATATGAAGTTAAACGAGTTTGGATTTACCATAAATGGTTTCGGGAACCCGTTTATGACACTGAAAAAAATGAGTTTAAACGGTTCCAACCCATTTAAAATAACTGGGTTAAATAGGTTAACCCACTTACAGACCCTAACTATAAAATTTCTTTTATAAAATATTTAATTTATTATTCTTATATATATATATATATATATGTATATTGTATGTTTATGTACGAAGATTATTAAAAATGATAGTTATGTTTATGGATAATGAAATTTATTAAAAAGAATTGCTTAATATTTTATGTTGAGAATTATAACTTTTTAATAAATTTTGTAATTTTAGTTGTTTTGTATTTAATTTATTTTTATTTAGAATATTATTGTATTGGTAGATATTATAAACCTATATTGTTTTAGTTGAAGTTATTTTAGTATTGATTGTGTATTATGAATAGATTAAACGTGTTAAATAGGTTAAATTGGTCTTATCGTGTTAAACGGGTTAACCCTTGACACGTGACCTATTAACGATAAACAGATCGTGTCCAAGTTGAGATTAAACGGGTTCGGGTAGTAAACAAGTTGACCCGTTTAAAATTTGGGTCATAAACGGATCGACCAGTTTAGACCCGACCCGAACTGTCACCCGTACTTTTATTTTTATTGGCTTCCGCTATACTAGTTGGTATGAGAGTCAACGTTCGATCTTGATAATCATGTCACGAAGAAATCAACGTCAGTTGGCATTTGAGAGGATGCCCATTGCTAGCTGTGGTGGTGGTTGTCGTGACGGCAACCTAAAGACTGGAGGCCTTCAATATAGGGACGAGGCGTTACAACGTTTTGAGCGACGCCTAGAACAACAGTTGGATCTCCAATTCTGCCGTTTCGAGGAAGCCGTTGACGAAATTTTTGTTACATTTGTTGATGCTCTGAATATTAATTCACACAGGAGGCAAAGTGACAATTGAAAGCCAAGGGTGGAGATGGCTCGTGGTGACTCTATTAACAGATTTGTTCCTGTTCATAAGAAGTACACTTGCGATCGAGATTTTAGCGATAAACAATTTTTTTTTTATCAATTTTGAAGAAGTGGAGCATTTTGATTCAGATTTTACAAAAAAGGAAGAAGTTGAGAACGTTGTGGTGGAGAAGAATGGTGAATTGCCCTGTGACCCTCTTGATGAATTTAGTGGTCATGTTGATGTGAAATTATAGATTTCCTTGGAGTTGTTAGATTTGATTATTATGATAATCCATTGGTTATAGTTCTGAATAAGATGAAGTTTAACGAGAACGTGTTAATACCGTGTGTTTGAAAAAGGTTGACAAAACGTGTTCAAAAGGGGTTGAAGTTTTCAAAATATTTATTTAATTGGCATGGAGGTCTTCAATACCTTAATGAGCAATGCTAAGAATACTCTGCTACGACACTCTCTCTCTTATTGATCACTTTTTTTTATGAGAGATGAAAAAGAAACATGCAAAGAGGAGAAAGAAAAGGAGAGAGAAAATAAATCATTTATTAATTGTCACGACCCGTTTTCAGACCATGACCGGCGTACAAGACAAACCGTCTATTGAAAGCCCGACCCATCTCGCACAAGCCTCGGAGTACAGAAATTCTACCCCAACTTATACATTTATTCGAAACATTTAATGAACTTAAAACATTCCATGAATTTAAATATTTTATACTGAAAATAGATATAACCATGTATATAAAGAAATGACGTAGATATATCAAATTATATCGAAATAAGTATAAAACCGTTATAAGTAAAACCAATATCCAAAATACAAAATGTGTAGCTCAGTAACCCAACAACAACCCGATGTAGAGCTCTAATAACGAAAACAAAAGTAGAGCCCGGATGAGAGGCACTCACTACTATCAAAAATGCCTTACTGGAATCGAGGTGCCAGACAGTTGCTGAGCGTCAAAAGTATCACCTAAAAAATAGGTTTAAAGATAGACAAAAGAATACAAGGGGTAAGAATCTCTAGTGAGGAAAAGACACTCTAGACCAACTCCAGACCTCACATAAACCGTTTTGAAAATAATTTAAAAATATACCGCATACGTATACACCAAGATACCATATAGTATACACACTACATACATAATAGCTTTTAGAAAATCGTTCGGCCAAAACGTTCGCATCCAGGGCATATAAAATGCAGTCAGACAGTATCAGAAATATATATATCTATCAGAGTCAGAATATAGGACCATGACAGACAAAATAATAATGTGGACTTTGCCACCAGACGAAATAGAGCATGTATCTAGCCATGGTCACCACATTATCCCGGTAATTAGGGCCTTGACAGATCATTTGTATACCAAAGACTACGTATCCCGTAGCTAGGTGTCCCATATCAGAATATTATATACGAATAATATTAACAGACGAGCATGCAAAGTATACTTCATTTGCAGAAAATATTTATATATATATATTATATTTAAATATTATATATCAAAACAGAATTTTTGTAAATTAATAATCACATAATCTGGATTATTAATTAGCCAAATAATTATTAGTTTAATTTCAGATCATAGCCATATATAACAAAAAAACTATATGCAGAGTCTGAAGACAAAGTTTATGTGTCTGAAACTGTCATTTCGCTCACCTGGAATCCGAAACTAAGGATCCAGTCAAACGCCACTAGCAAGTGGCTGGCCACGCTGACAAGAACACGAAGTTGAACAATTACAGATAGAACAAATATTAAAATACGGTACTGTGGCAGTACTAAATATATGAAATGCAAATGCAGGTGCTGAAACTCACTAGACGTCGAACACTCCCTTAGGTCGAAGATTAATCGCTCTCGATTCAAAAATCAAAACCTACGTAAAACTATAATTTAGCCCCTGAACTTTTTCAAAATTATACTTTAATTCCTAAGACCTCGAAAATTTATAAAGTAGTACCCAAATTTTTAAAATTTAAAAATTAGTCGTCAAAATATTTTAAATTTATATTTAAATCCTCCAATTTCTTAAAATTGCATTTTTAACTTTAATTCCTTAAAATCACAACTTTGGCCAAAACTCTCAAGCAATTATAATTTAACCCACTTGCCAAATATAAAGTTTAGTCCTCATTTTTCACCCAATCAAAACACTCACTCATTTTTGTTCTTAACGCCCAGGATTCGAAATTCAATCCTTAAGTAATTTAAATCTGTAACCCTCCATTTTCATCCAATCGAAAATCCCCCACCTTCTTCAACAAACCCAGAATTTATTGAAATCAATTCCTACTCAACCCAGAAACTCCAAGCCATCCAATACAGACCCTAGAACTCGGATTTAACATACCCACCTAAAAGAAACACATTAAACTACCATTTCAACAAATATTTATGTTCCTCCAAGTTTGAACCAACACGAAGCCACTCAAATCCGCCCAAAATCGTACCAAACAGAAGCTACAGTCCCCACCAACAGCCATGAATGTTCAGCAACTCAAATGATGCAAAAACAAAAAATGGAAGTAAAGAACAAGTCTTCAAGTTAAAGACTTACCTCAAGGTTGAAGAAGAAGGACGTAACGGCAATGGAGAGAGAGAGAGATGAAAGAGCAGCTGGAGTGAAGAGAATGGAGAAGAGAGTGACAAAAATGGGCTGTGGAATCGGGCTTAAAATGTGGCAAAAGTGGCAGAGTTTGGCCGGTGCTGGGCGGTGGGATTTGAAAGAAGAAAGAGGGAAACGACGTCATTTGGGTGAGAATTGTTGCATAGCCGACACCGAACGACAAGTGCTCAACACGGACTACAGAAGCCACTGACAAAACGACGACGCCGTTTGAGTGAGGATTGTTTCACAGCCGACACCGAACGACATGCGCTCAACACGGACGACAAAGCCACTGACAAAACGACAGCCTTCATGAATGCCAGACGACATGTAGCTTAACTCACCACATTGGCACACGGTCGTCCCTCTTCCTATCATTCCGAATTTTCTTTCAATATTTGATCAAATCTCACTTAATTAATCAACTCTAATCACTTCCAAAAACTCATTAATCATCCAATTAACATCTAAAACACAAATTTAACCTCTCAATCATCAAAATAAAAATTTAATAATAAACAATAATAATAGTAATAATAATAATATTAATAAAATAAAATAAAAATTACAGGAATAATTATTCGGAATAAACGGGATATTACATTAAGTGAGAGAAAATGAGAAAGAGAAGTGAAAAATGATGAAAAAAATTTTAAAAATGACCAATATAAAAGAGAGAATCCTAAAAAAATATTGTAGGAGAGTATTTTTAGTATTTTTTTAACCTTAATTCGAACTCGACGTCGAGTTCTCTTCTAAGAGAGGGTGAATGATGCGGGGAAGAAATTAAAGTGCTTCAATGGTGTGGTGCGTGACGTAAAGAGAATGATGTGGTATATGGCATAAATAATGGTGCAATTGGCTCAACCCAAACGTCTCAAGAATCAATGAGATATGTGTTTTTTTATGGGTCTTAAGCCTCTGAATTTTATTTTATTTTATTCTGGTTTGCATGAAACGCCAGTGGGTTAATAGTTCTTAGCGAATTTTACTTAAGTTTGTGAAATCGGGCAATTATATTTTTAATTAGTTTTATTAATTAGTTTAGCAATTATATTATGGTTAGATTTCTTATTTAGGAATAATATTTATTTTATTTTATTTTATTTATTTAGTTTATTTTATTTAGTAATTCTATTAGCGTTTTACCTAGACCCCATAAATGTAACTTTATTTTTTTTTTGTTTTTCAATTTTTTGGTCGAATGAATATTGCTATGAGATTTTGCTCTTAGTTTTTTTTTCTAGATTCATTATGTTTTGTGTGAATCAACAAATTTAGAAAATTGTTTCCTTGCATTTGTGTGCAAATCCTCACAGTTCAGTAGTTGTATTTTATTTGTATTGGTTTTCGCTACGTCAACAAGGATAATTGAGACATTGGGACAACGCTTTGTTCTTGTCTCAACGGCAAGTTCGATTGAGATTGATCACACATTTCTTCTTTTTCTTCTTCATAATAAAAAGATTATAATATATGGTAATTTCTTGATTTTTAAATTCACTTGTTCGCTACCTGATCATCTCTCTTCGTTGTTTTTGTGTGCGTGTGCGTATTGTATCTTGGAAGAGGAACAGAGGCAGGGACTGCTATATTTTCTGTGGGTTCTTCCCCTTTTTATTCCACTATGTCATATTAATAGAAATACAAAAGTGACTCTTTGATACAAGCAATAAACATTAACTTACACTCTGGTAATAATTGGGAAGGAATGGAAAAGGAAGGAAAAAGCACATATCAATCTTATCTTTATTTGAGAATGAAAAAAAAAAGAGGAGTGTAATTAATGGAAGGTAAAATAATAATGTTATAAACCAAAATACAAAAATACCTTTATTGAAATTTTGTTAAATAAGTACAAAATTATGAAATCATTAAATCGTATTATTACAAAACAAAACCAAAATGTTTAAAGGTACTTAATGAAATTTTTTTATCCTACAAGAAACAGAACATTCATTTGATAAGACAATTTAAAATTGCACTAATCAAATGAAATTGCTTTAATGACATGAAGAAAATAGATCAAAACACATTCATCTCACTACCACTACGATAAGTCCATGCATGTGTATCATAGAAAAATTAAAAAAATATATGAAAATCAAGATAGATGTTGATACTAACCTTGTTATATGGTTGAGGTTGAGAGAGGAGTTAAGACAGCCAATGGATAGAAGAACAAAAGTCAGAGTTTCTTCTTTTTGTTTTAACTACTGATATAAGGTTATTTTAATAAGAGAGTAGTCTTAGATTATTGGATTTTAATAATTATAATAGAGGATAAAACGTGTAAAAATATTTTATTCTATTGTCTACATCCCAAATTGCAGTATAAAAAAAATGAGGGTTTTCAAAGGAATAGAGAAGTAAATCATACTTCTACTTACACTTTTATTAAAATACAAAAATTTCTCTCAAAAAAAGATAAGTAGCTGCTCTGTTTTTAATTACCTTCCTTCCCCTCAACCATACTAACATGACAAACACAAAAAGCAGCTGCAACGTACTCGGCTTCACATGTTGAAAGAGTAACAATTGGTTGTTTCTTCGAACTCCAAGCAAACACAACAGAACCCATAAAGAAAACAAAACCACTTGTGCTTTTCCGATCGTCAATATCTCCTTCCAATTCTGTCGCTAAACCTAACTTGAAATCATTTTCTGCCGCATAAAACAAACTATAATCCAGAGGTCCTTTAACATATCGAAGAATTCTCTTGGCAGCCTTCATGTGAGTTACTGTTTGGGACTCCATACAGCGACTGATAACACCAACTCCAAATAAAATATGTGGCCTCGTACATGTTAGAAATCACAGCCTTCCAACCAATGTTTTGAACAGTCTTGGATCAACTTTTTCGGAAATGTCAAACTTTGAGTACTTGATTCCGGTCTAGCAACTGAATTGGCTTTATCGATTTTGAACTCTTTCAATATTGCTTCTGCATAACTTTTTCGTGACAGAAAAATTCCTTCTTCATTCTGCTTGATCTCAATTCCAAGATAATGAGCCATAAGCCCCAAGTCAGTCATCTCAAAATCTTCAGTCATCTTCTTTTTAAATTCTTCGATCATTAGTTGATCTTTTCCAGTGAAAATTAGATCATCAACGTACAGACAAACATACATGATTTCTCCATCTTTCTCCTTCGCATATAGAGCATGTTCATAAGGACACTTCAAAAAACCATCTCTCAAGAAATAAGAATCAATGAAGGTGTACCAGGCCTTTGGAACTTGTTTAACTTCAACACCTTGTGTTCTTGTCCTTCAACTATGCAGCCCAATGGCTGTTCTACATAAACTTCTTCTAACATTCCATTCATAAAGATGAATTTTATATCAAGCTGAAAAATCTTCCATCGTCGTTGAGCTGCCAACAAAACAATTAGTCGAATGGTTTCCAAGCAAGCCACAGGAGCAAAAGATTTTTCATAATCAATTCCAGCTTTTTGAGTAAATCCCTTTGCTACAAGTCTAGCTTTTAACTTCACTTCTCCTTTTGCATTTTTCTTCACTATGTAAATCCACTTCATAATCAACATGTATGTGTGTGTTTTATTATTGACCTGGAGGTGTGGTTTTAGGAGGTATGTATGTTTAAATGGATGTTAATCTCTTGGAGGATTATTTACAAACTTCTACAAATGGTAACATAATATTAGTCTATTTTCATATGGTTACGAAACTTTAATTTTCTTGATGTGACAATTTTTATTTTATTTAAATCAGTCACTTTAAAAGCTTAAACGAAGACTACTTCTTCATGAGGTCAAACTTTGATTATGAAGAGCAAAATAAAAGAAAAAGGAAAGCCAGTTTCGCACTTTGTGAAGGAAAGAAATAAAAGTTTGTCTTTGTCCAATATTTAGTGTCTAGGCACTGGCAGGTGTACTTGGTCAGCCATAAGATCTGAAGAACATATGTAAAAATAAAACATGGAGTCCATAATTTTCAGGCAGCTACTTCGGTGACTCAGTGTCACCTTACTCAATTTGTTGCCCATTTCATCTCAGCCATTAATCCACAATGAAGATTCTGGGCCGTTAGATTTTAGAAGTAGTAAAATGATGTTAGCCACACTTGGGCACACCCAATTAGCTTTTGACAATTTTCATCAATGGGCCAGTTTTAATGCAGCAGATTTAGAGGCACACGCGAATGCACATGCAAAATTGAAGCCTAACTAGTTGTCCAAATTAACCAATTAAATAATTGGTATAAAGTAACCATTTCAATAAATTTTGTTTGGTCGCATTAATGAGAACATTAAGGGGGAGTGGGCGGGAACGATTAAAACTAAAGAGGGACTTAGTGAGGCACAGAGAATGGCACATAAGATGGTCTTATTCAAAATGTTCCATGGAGAAAAAGCATGAGCGAAAATTCAAGTTGATGTATGCATTGTTGATTGAAGATCGAATTTGAAGAGTAAAGTAAAGATCGGGGAAAGAGTGTTCAATGGAAAAAAAAAAGAATTACGAAATTCAAGTTGATGTGAGAATTGTAGATTAAAGAAAGCATTTGAAGAGAACAAAGTAAATATTTTTGAGGTATGTATTTGTGGAGGGGAAATATTTTATGTTGTATGTAGTAATAGCAAAATTAAAGATTGATTGGAATGAGTATGCCAAAATGTGTTGGAAAAAATACTTGAGGGTTTAGCATGAACATATTGTTAAATTGAAAAGTAGAGTGCTTGGAAATAATGTGGTGACAAAATAGTTATTAAATTGTTGCTTGTTATTTTGACACTGAAACTATGGGTACCGTTTACAAAGTAACCAAAAATTCATGTATACATTATACGTTTCCATTTTTTTATGAGTATAGGATATTTTTGTTAACGTTTGAAATAATGTTCGTAATTTTAATCGATATAACAAAGAGATAGACGAAAATCACATTTATGTAAGTAAAAATAACATATCCGTAAAAGCACAGGAAAAACATTTTATTTGGAACTTATTGTAATGTTTTCGTGACTTTGTAGATATTTAATGACATCTGTACATATATATGTTTTATATAAAAAGTAACATAAATATAACAAAAAATGACAAAATATATATGAAAAGTGACATTTATATGATATGACTAACAAGGAAAAAATATGTTACTTAATAATATGATTTCGTGTTTTTGTAGTACTTATATGTAATTTAACAAATTTATAATTTTTTGTTACTAAAGTAACACAATTACAGAACCAAATAACATTTTTTAAAAGATTTGGGACATATTAATAAAGTGACAGGAAAAAAGGCGTGTGTAACTTAGTTCAACGGTTTTGTGACTTATTAACTTAATTTATGCAGTTTAATAAATGCTATTTTTTTTATAGACAAAGAGACAAAATGTGAAGATTTAATGGCACTATTTTTTATGAAAAGTGACATGTATACGAAATGACATAATGAAAAATAAATACAACTTCATTACCAATTATTGTATTTTCATACTACCTAAATGTGACTTTACAATTGCGTTATTTATAATAACTTAAGTTACCAATCAATATAAGTAACATTTACTTGACCAATAGTGAAATACATGTAAAATGATTGGACCAAGTTAAATTTTTAATTTATTTTAATATTTTTGTGAGTTTTCAGTTTAGGTATATCATTTTCAAAAATGTTACTTACTATTTAAAAAAAGACGCATCCTTGCTATCGAATAACAAATGAGGGTGGAAAAGTGACACTTCTATAAGATGAGTGAACATTATCAAAATGTATCTTTTGCATTAATATTTGTATTTATGATGTCCTTATATGTTACTTCTATAGTATGTGGTTTTTCTTTATACAAGTAACACAAACGTAGAAAAGGATCACATTCAAATTAACAAAAATGACATATTGGTAAAGTGACAGAACGTATCTTTTCTTTGTAATTTTTTTCAACATATATGTCTGCTTCTTGTTATATTATGGCATTTTAGACTCATGTCAGTTTTTATAGACAAAGTGATATAATATACCAAACGAGTAACAAATTACTCAAGAAAACTGACATGTTCTAAATATGACATATAATGGAAAACATGCGCCACTAATTAACAAGTTTTGGTGTTTTTATGGTACTTAAATGTGAATTATGATATATGTAATTTAAATTTATGTAAATAACTTAAATGTGCATATAAGTGACAGTTTCTTGGCGAATAGTTACATATTAATAAAGTGACAAAGAGTACTTATAATTGTAACTAATTTATACAATTTTGTTTCTCTTCATTTAGTAAATAATATTTCTAGAAGACATCAGTTTTTATAAAATAATTGAGACAACGAATGATAATTTGTGTTGAATAAGTGACGTGTGTGAAATGACATGTCCACGAACAAATATGTAAGTTCAGTTGAAGTTTTAGTGTGTTTGTTGTATTTTTATGTGGCTTCAATTTTTACGTGGTTTTAGTTCCCTTAAGAAACACTATGAGTTAACTAAGTGACATTAGCAGGATGAATAGTGACATATTCGACAAGTGACATAAAACAAGTTCTATTTGTTACTTCACTTATTGTTTTTGTTACTTATTGATTACTTTAAGTCATTTCACATATGCAGTTACTTTGCGTAATTAGATCAACATTATGGAGAAAACGAATAGCAAATTGTAAATGAAAAATAACATGTTAAAATGACAACCGATGGAAATTTTATGTATGTTAACTACAATATAATGTGATTTTTTAGTACTTAGATGTGACTAAAATAATTTTGTGATTTATCATGAATTAAGTGACAAAATATTATAATGGAACTACAGTATAACTGCGTAAGATAACAGTTTCGTAAAGTGACATAAAAAGCTTCCTT
The DNA here is from genome assembly GCA_948243855.1 of Flueggea neowawraea. Lineage (NCBI taxonomy): Eukaryota > Viridiplantae > Streptophyta > Magnoliopsida > Malpighiales > Phyllanthaceae > Flueggea > Flueggea neowawraea. The sequence goes on along the minus strand of CAODLS013509321.1, from coordinate 30,776 downwards.
TTGTTACTGACTTCAATAGTTTTGTAATTTTGTTGAAAAGTTATGACATTTATATTTATGTCACTTTTTTTTTGCAATAAATAAATTAATTTTCATAAATGGTAAGACATCCAACATGGAAAGTGACAACAATACAGAATGACAACAAGAACAAATATATTTAGTCACGCCAAAATTATCTTATGCCTTTTCAATAGTTCATGTCTTGCATACGTATACATACAATTATATCGCAACTTGGTTATTTATTAATCTCTCATTTGAATTACTTGTGTAGATTTGAATGGACATGGATAGGCATATATAGAAAGGAAAGGGGTTGGTATAGTACTTTGACTCCAAAGACGAGGATGACTCAGGAGGAAGTTTTGAGAAAAACAATGGCTTTTATATTTGTACCTCTGATGACGGTGATGATTGTGAGGAGGAAATCCAAACAAAAATAATTGCAGATGATATTGGAAGCAAGAAACTTTTTCCAAGCATTGAACATCATAGTGAGGTAGGGTTACATGAACTTTTAAGATTGACCCATTCGGACATCATGGGCATGGAATTCAGTACACTCGATGAGGGGGAATTATTCTACATTGAATATGCAAAGGAAATGGGGTTTACAGTGAGGAAGCGTTCGCTGTAGAAAAATATTGTCAGTATGCCATGTGTTCGAGTTTTGGTATGCCAAAAGCAGGGAAGTCAGGATGAGAGATGGAGAAGTTTAACATCATGTCAACAGGCCCCAAAGTTGATGTAAGGGAGAATTGTGAGGCCCAGTTGCGTCTTAAGTTTGAAAATTCAAAAGACTGTGGGTGGTTACTAAATTTGTTATAGAACATACTCATGAGTTGGTTCCAAGTAAACATGTCCATTTTTTGACATCACATCGAAAGATGGACGAGGCTATGAGTTGGAGATTAGATCTTTGGTAAATGGTGGCCTCCGCATGAGGGCTATTATTGATCTCGTTGGCAAACAAAGTGGTGGATACAATAAAATGGGATTCACAAGAACAGATGTCTACAATTACATCAAAGTCCTGTCTGGTTTGGACTATATTGATGGTGATGTTAGGGGCATTGATGAGTTCTTTCAGTCTAAACTGGATGTGGACAAGGGTTTTTATTTCAACAAAAGCATCTGTGAGTACAACCGTTTGGGTAACTTGTTTTGGGCAGACTCCATGTGTCGATATGATTACTCGTGCTTTGGTTATATCATTTGACTCTGCCTTTAAAAGGAACCGATACGATAGATGTGTAAACCACCACCACCAAACAGTTGTTTTTGCGCTATGTTATTCTCGTGGACTCTACTTCAAAAAACTGTATGTTGGATGCTATCGGAGTTTTTTAAATGTATGGGTGGGAAGCAGCCGAATGCAACTGTGATTGATGGGAAGCAAAGCATGGCTCAAGCTAGTAGCGAAATTTTGCCGAAAGGATTTCAAATATTATGTTCCTTTCATATTCAACGAGCACTACAAAGAAGATTCCATAATGACAAAGCCATTGTTAGGGACTTTTCAAACCTTATTTAGAAAAGGATGGAGCCTAGCGAATTTGAATTAAGATGGCTTAAGATGGTTTCCAAACATAGTCTACAGAAAATGACTGGTTTCAACTATGTATAAGACGTGAGCAATGTGGCGGAGGCCTTCTTGAAAAGTAACTTCTTCGCTTGCACACAAACAACATTGAGATGCGAAGGTTTGCATTCCTACTTGGACAAATTTGTGTGGAGACGTCTACGTTTCCATATGTTTATGCGGCAATTCGAAACGGTCCTAGCTCATATCAGAGAAGAGGAGGCATATTTGGATCATTGCAACAAGTAAAAATACAAATGCACTTGGTTGGTCATTTCATTTGGAATTTAATAAGTAAAGCCACAAGTATTTTATTATCATAATATTTTCATTTCTCTTACCATGATTTAGGTATGGGAAAATACCTTACAGTCATCGTTTACACTAGCTGGAAAGCCCGTCGCACGTGTATACACAGTTGTTTCATTTCGAATATTCAAGGAACAACTGGAGGAGGTTTTAGCCTATGATGATTAGTCCCCTCCAAGAATTGAAGGACAGAGTTGTAGCTACTTTGTTTGTAGATATGATACAAGGAATCATGTGAGGAGGGGTTGTATGATCTAGAAGAAAAATAAATGGCTTGTAGTTGCCAATTATTCGAGTCAATTGGATTCCCTTGTCGTCACCAACTCTACATGATGAAGCAAGAGCCATTGGTGACTCTACCGGATTCGTGCATTTTGAAGTGTTGGACTAAAGATGCAAAGAATTTTGCCGAGAATGAAAATGTCGTTCCATCCTTTGGAATTGAAATGCTTTGCAGCATAAGGTATGGCATGTTATCCTCAATGTTCAGGTCTTTGTGTTCAATTGCATCCAAAAAGGAGAAGACTTTTTCACATATTTGTGGCGAAATAAGTTGTTTGACGCATTAGGTAAACAATGCAAATGGCACAAATCGATCATCTTACATTGTTGAGGATGCGAAATTTGATAATGTGATTGATCCAACAATTCTGAGGAAGAGGACTCGTGTTGGGGAAGTGCATCATGTCAGAGCCAATGTCAGAAAGTGCTCCTTATGTCATCGCACAGGCCATACGAAGCGAAAATGTCATCTTGCTGGTAACCAACCATCATCTGAGACTGCCAACAATGTAAGTAAGGCCAATGACGATTTGCAAACGCTTTTTGACAACATCGTCAACATAGAAACTACTCCTGTAAGTGTTACATAATTTCACAAATTTTAATTTGGTTTCGGGTTTAGAATTCTTTAATTAAATGTGTGAACAAGGATTATATAGTTTTGTAGCAAACACAGACCACTTTCCCACAGTTCGGAACGTGGATGTCACTATTGCATTTTGCTAGTACAAATTTATTTACTTCCACCTACAATCAGTACAACTCAAGAGAATATGGGGCAAGGTCACGCTCCTGTGTTCGTCCCTCAACTGAATCCATATCAAGAACCGAAGAGTATTTCCCTTATCCCTAAGGTCCAAACAGCTTTTATTTTGGTGGTCATGCTGACTACTGAAACTATCAGTGTTTGTGGAACACATATCTACTACAACTTATATGTAGTAACTCACTGATTTGTCATGGTCATATTAATTATGTTTTTATGATGGACAAATTACTTGTGTTTTTGAGATGGACAATTACTTGTGGTTTTGTTACTGAATCATACAATTAACAAATCTAGAAATGAAGTACGAATATTGCTCAACTGATGTGTTCTTGTCCATTTTTCATATCCTTGTTAATTAGGAATCCAACAGATTTGTGCCTGAACCCAGGAATTCCCTACATTATAATTGAGGCTTCTTGGAAACAATGTGCACTGCTGAACAAAATTATCATTACTTTTATTATCCATAAATTGGCATTGGTATTGTACTACCTTGTCTTACATGTTGCAAGGGGTTTCACAACCTGTACAAATTAATGAACTAGACCCCAATAAATTTTAAATATTTACAAAGTCAAAATAGACAACAAAAAGTTATAGTCAGAAAGAATGAGACTGGTGTTTGCCTTGCCCACGATAGCGCATTCATTTTGCTTTCTCTTTCCATTGACTTTGGTCAATTGTCGTCTCATCTGCTCTCTCTCCTTTGTAGTTGACCATGAAAGTACTCCTCTAATGACATCCTGTCCGGCCTTGTTATGAGGACTGCACATAATCCATTGACAGATCTCTGCTTTAATTTGAGATTGGTCACTATTAACCGACAACTTCTTCTAGAGATAAGTCACACACAATCACTTCAAGGGTCCGAGCAAACAAAATTATCAATATAACAAAAGATTTTAAACCTGCTAGAAGTTTGTCTTACCAGGTCGTCGGTTCTCATATCGTGGTTCCGCATGAATTGAATCATGTATATTCCACAATCATAACTACACAAATGATACAAGTGCAAGGCATACTTAAAAATAATGTACTTATAATTAATGGGACGTTATATTTCGCAGAAACTATAAATGTGACGGAAGGTCACGTGCCTATTAGACTGAGTCTTCACATTTTTCTATTGCAGGTCAAATGTTGAAATGGCAGGTGTGGACAGATTATATCGCTCGTCTGCTGACTTGAAAGCTTTGTGTCTTAACATCGACTCTAAAGCTTGAAGCTGCACATTTTCAGCAAAACCAATCATTTTTGGGAATAAGACCGCTTAAATAAAAAGATTTGGCATTTCTCTTTGTTTCATTTGGATGTAAGCTTTTATATAGTCAATGAATGTACAATACATGAAGACACGGTAGAATTTAATATGGATATGGTCATAAATCTAATAGATTAACATAAAATAGCACATAATAGATAATCAAAAGCTTTTAGGACGTCATAGACAACCACTTAGAGGTAAAAAAAAAACAATACACACTACGATTCTCAAGTTGAATATTCAAATACCTACCAATCAATTTCTATGCTAATTTATGGAGCTCATAAATAAGAGTCCACACCAAAAACATGCATCTTAAGCTTACAAAGCAAAAAAGAAAAATTAAAATCCAAATGACAAAGCAAAGTCATTAAATCCAACAATAAGGAGAAGAAACGAGGCTACTTCAATGGAGAGATTGCCAATGCAAAAGAAATAATATAGGTTCTTGAACTGGCAACCCCTTCGTGAAACAAGAAGGCAAAACCAGGTTGAAATAAACAATTACCCATTCAACAGCCTTAATCCATGACAAACTCTATAATGAAATATCAAATACATTGTCGGACACAATTAAAACCAGAAATTACAATCGATTCAGTAAATAGAGCTGTTCTCAAATTCGTTGAGCAAAATAATTAAACAACAATGGAACATAAAAACAAACTTTACAGTCTAGACAGAATAGATACGCACAACATAAAAGTAAGTGCATTTTAGCGCTAAGCAACAAACAATGAAATTGTAATAGAAAGTCACGACATAAAAGTAAGTGCATTTTAGCTACAAAAATACTTACAACACCAAGGCAATCACCCAACCGGTTAGCTCGGTCTTTTCCAGGTAAGCTGTCCAGAACCTAAGCTTTGCAGGTAATGGGTGTCAAACCAATAAATGAATTGTCTACTCAAAAATAATAATTCTGTATATAATAGTGAGCATGGTTGAATTTATAGAGATTGGTAAAACTTATTTATTTGATAGAAAATCAACAAAATAAACAAGATGATGTTGACAACAAAGATTAAATATCAAAATAGATAAAAACAGTAAAGTAAAGTAAAAAGAATTGAAATGCAATGAACTTAAATCAATAGGAATAAATGTCTAGCCAAGGTACTTCTCAGTTCAATACTTTCAGTTGATTATACATACGAAAGATAAATATCAAGCATTCGAATAGACAGAGTTATAGCTACCGGTGACGCACTCAAGTAACCAATATCTTCTTGATTAGTCGATAGCTCCTAGATGCTCTGCAAACTATTTCCTAACCACTAGACAACCCCTGAGATGCCCTGATAAGATTTAATTTATAGTAACAGTAAGAACGAAAGAGACCCTTAGATTAAGAGTAATGTGACGCACTATCAATCATAAATAACATTATATTATTTCATTCAATCAATCAACGAGCTCTTATCAATTAACCAACATAAATAATAAGGAACTAAGACACAAAAAATGAATAAATACTCGAATCACTTAATAATAATTAAAACAATAGTCTCACAACATAATAGAATTGAACATTAAAAATACATCAACTAGAGAATTGTTTAGCTACTCATAATAAGAAGAAACCTGTAAAATATGAATGAACAAAGTTATGGGGCGTGCTCCCCTCTTAAGGTAATGTAAAAGCTGCTAAATAATGAGTTTTAGAGAGTATTAATATGTGCTCTCTCTCCAAAACCTAATCCTAATGTAAATAATATTGATATAATAATAATAATGTAATTATGATTGTTCCAGTAGTAATTTCGAGTTATGAGCCTTCAAACACGTCAATGAAGCTTTAAAAAAGTGGCCCAAAAGCCTAGCATTCGGCCCAATGCACGTGGTCAAACTTGGTCAATACGTGTCAACTTTAGCGTAGTCACGCAGAAATGCAGTTTTCGTCTGAAATGCATAGAAACAGTTCTAATTCTTTATGTTTCACAAATATTCCACCTAAAACACCAAAGAAGTATAAAAACATAAAAGACACAGATAATAACAATTTATAATACGAAAACACACACAAAATGCAATATAAATCATGCCTAAAATGCAACCTATCAGCATTGTGTCATTTCTACCAACAACATATACCAGTGGTCTATGCTACTATCAAACATTGGTACATATATCTGCATTGACAATCATTCTTGAAATTGAATCATGATGTGTCAAAAAAATATGACGTGTTTATCCTAGTTTCCACCTAATGCTCTATTTATGTGACTTGAAAACCATACCTTTTCTAGCCAAGAGATGTCCCTGTCCAGTATTTGTTACCCATTCGGAAGGACCGAACAAGATTGTGAATAGGAGGAGGATTTCCAAATTTCACCTCCTTCAAATTGTATGTCTAAAAATTCAATGGAGAGCTACTTAGTAAACATTGTTAGTGTAAAAGCTCGTAAATTCAAACTGTTATATAAACTTTTGCTGTATGAATACCACCAACAGTTCCATATCCACACTCACCGAAAAAAGGGTAGGCATAAACCAATAGCGTTGGCCTCTCTTGAACTTCTCTCGTCGAACGTCAGAATGTTGGCAGCAACATCAACTACCTACGAAACAATATACCACATTTGTAAAATGACGCCCTAAGGTCTTGAATTTGATACACTACAAATATGCAGTTATTTTAAGTTTAGTTACCATATCTAACATTCACTTTTTCAGACCCAAGCTGCTCTTCAAGTGGCTGAAATATATGTACTCCGACTCATTTTCATAAATGTACTGGCTGCATATGTAAGTACATGTAACTAACTAAAAGGAGCCAACATAGCAATGCATTTTTCCCAACTGAGCTGACAAGTAATAAATACATACTAACCTAGCTTTGTAGTTGTTTCCTCTGATGATGTAATTGTAAATATCATTAACTTTATTGGTGAGGAGGTCAATGGTGGGTGTCTCTGCACGAGACCCCTCTACACTGTCTGCCTAAGTGCACAAAAAAAATAAAATAAATGCAGCACAGTTTACATTGAGTTATAAAACAAATGTAGCAACTGAATCGACGGAGGTGGGGAATTACAGGAATTTTATTACCAAGAATTGCACACCACGTCTACTTCCCTTCATTCCTTTGGTTGTCTTATGTTGTGGGTTCACATAAGGAAATTTATGGTATTTTCCCTGTTTAAGCTCCCCGGCCCTATGAAGCCCAGATCACTTCCTCTTACGCATCTGAGCAGCAATATTTTCCTGTCTTTTTAGCTAACTTTCAGTGCCAGAAGACAAACGAATCACATCCTGTAAAGTCAAGAATTACAAATTTGTTGCTACTTCTCGACGTTGTAAACTTTCAGCAATTAAAAATGTCTTATTTAACGATATAAGGAAGTTTATCGTCAACTAAGTGCATCCGTCTAGTGGGGCGTCTCAAAGGCTTGGAAGAATTTTCTTCAACATTTACTTCTTGTTTTTGGAGGTAGAGGTTACACCTGTGGTCATAGGCATCTTCATTCCCTTCAATAAATCCTCCGTTTCAGGAAAAATAGGTTGCTTTCTTTCTGAAATAGAAATGGTTGTTCTGTCATTGGAAGCAAGATGTACGCCATTTTTGTCCATGGCATTACCAACGAAAAATAACTCCTCGCTGTTCACGGTCATATCTGCTGCTCCTCTAGTATGTTCAGTGCTCCCAACAGCAGATTTGTCATATGAAATGTGCGATGGGTGGCGATGAGATGCCCTGATAGCTTCCCTAATGCTACTTAAGTCAGACGAGAACAACTCATACTTCTTCTCAAACTCAAAAATGGCAGCAGAGACTTTTGACGTGTTCTAAATGTACACTTGTAATTGAGCAAGAATTTATACATTTTCACCTCATATTTGGTGCTTTAATGGTTAAATTTATACACTTTGTGAATTTTTTGTAGGTTCAGGTGAAATGTGAGAAATGAGGTGAAAAGAGGTTGATCGGTATTATCGCAAGTGCACGATAGTCGATAAAGTAATAAAACCTTTGGTGTATTCCTAAGGTGTCGAACCCACAAGGACGAGACTCAATGTGATCGTTTCTTGAAATAAAACAAAATGCAAGAAAAGTAAATGAGTTGATTTTTTGGGTATTTTTAATAATGTAAAACACGAAAAATGACAAACAAGAATAATGGAAACATTAGTACTTTTGAGACTTCCATCAAGACTCCTAATTACTACATTTATAAATGGTTTAAGGGATTGAGTGTTCTCTGGCTATTATCACCTAAAGCCTCTTTCAAGTTCATCTAGACTATGTCTACATTTATTATTTTAGCCTCACCTAACTAAACTAGATTCATTAGGTTCATTCAGGAATTTCATTGAACACTTTGTAGGTAAGAACATGTTTATTACTTAACCTAACAAGTTTAATGTATTTAAACCTCACAAAATGTATGGTTAATAGGTGTATTTATACTCCACATGATGTGCCAAAAACCCTAGCTTTGTAGTGCAAAAAATGCCCCTTAATGAATGCTAAATGGATGCCTTTTGTACACAAGCCGAAATGTCAAATTTGGGCCATTTAAGTCAGCCACGGGCATCACCACGTTCATTTGCATGGGCATGGCCCATCTCGGCAAGAAATTGCCAATTGCAGCCCACCACCACGGCCTGGCCACAATCTGGCCACGGTTAGGCCACGACCGTGGTGGCTGACCTTGGTCGTGGTCCTTTCACCAAGGTCGTGGTGGCTTCCTTTTCTTCCCTTGCACGTTTTGCCTTTTCGTTCCTTTTTCGCCCTTTTGTTCCCTATTCATCCAAAGCATTTCCAACCTAAACAAAACACAAAAAGTGTATAAATATGACATTAAACACTCAATCATAGGCCAAAAATATATAAATTATTGCTTGATTATAAGTGTAATTTTAGCATATATCAGAGGCAAAGAAGGCACATAGAGGTTCAAAGCTTGACAGAGTCAATAGAAAGCAAGGCAGTAGCCGGCCACGGTCATGGAGTCTCAATGCCATGACCATGGTGTGTGATGATTTCCACCCAATAGCTACCCACGGTCATGACCATCCAGTACCATGATTGTGGCCTCCTGAACAGAAGAAAAGTTCTGTCATATGAAAAGGCAAAAGTGGGGAGCAAAAGCATATTAAAAAAGGGCACTTTTGTCTAATCACCACTAGGGTTTTGGGGCAGTCATGTGAAGTTTATAAGTACCCTCTCATTGAGGGTATCCGAACAAGACAGAGAACTTGAGGATTATCTTTGTCTATCATCAAGAACATTTTGCATTAATTTGGGTAAAGGAAACAAGAGGAAATCAAGCACCCAAGGTGTAATATCCCGCTCATTCCGAATAATTATTCCGATAATTTTTATTTTTATTTTATATTATTTTATATTATTATTTATTTATTTATTATTTAATTCTGCATTTTTATTTTGATGATCAAGAGTCTAATTTTGTCTTTTATATATTAATTTGGTGATTAATGAGGTTTTGCAAGTGATTAGGATTGATTAATTAAGTGGGAATTGATGAAAAATTGAAAGGAAAATCGGAACAAAAGAAAAATAGGCGACTGAGCGTTTGTGTGTGTGATGCATGTTGCGTGTCGTTTGGCATACTTGAAGACTGTCGTTCAGTTGATTTCCACGTGAACGACGCGTCGTTTTGGATGTTGCTCCTGACGTCCGTGTTGAGAGCATGTTGTTCGAGGGAGGCTTTGCAACATTTTTTCACCAAACGACGTTGTTTCTCCTGTCCTTCTTTTAAATCCCACCGCCCGGCACCGCCCAAACTCTGCCACTTTTGCCACCTTTTAAGCCCGATTCCACCGCCCATTTCAAATCATTCGCTCTCTTTCTCTTTCTTCTTCACTCACCTCAGTTCTCTTCAATCTCTCTCCCCATTTTTTGTGCTTCTTCTTCTTCTTCAAGAATGAGGTAACTTAAGCCGTTTTCTTCCTTCATTTTCTGTTACAACTATCATCATTGAATTCTTTTTTTTTTTTAATTTCTGTTCTGGCTTATGATTGTTGTTGGAGTTTATATTTGTTTGGCATGATTTCTGGAGGATTTTCTAGAGTTGTTTTAGTTGGATTTGATGGAGTTAAAGTTAACCAAATAAGATTTTTAGTTGTATAGGATGAATCGGGTTAGTTTCTTGAAATGGGTTTGTATGTCTGAATTTTTAGGGGCTGTGTTGGATGATTTGATGTTTCTAGAGTTGACGTGAGGATGATTTCATGTTTCTGAAATTGTTGAGTGATGAGTTGATGATTAGAAGTAGAGTGATTTAACGTAAATCAATTTTGATGAGATTCAACGAATTCTGGAAACATTGATTCAATTATGGGTTTGTTAAGAGCTAAAAGGAGAGTTTTGATTGGCTGAAAAGTGAGGACTAAACCCAATATTCTGCATGTGGTTAAGTCGTAAGTTTAGGGGACTTTGGGTTACAATTATAATTTTTGAGAAATTAGAATTAAACATGCAAATTTTAGGAGATTGGAGGATTTAATTATAAATTTTAAATACTTTGAGGGCTAATTTATAAATTCTGAAAATTGGGGACTACCTTATAATTTTTCGAGGTTTTAAGGATTAAAGTGTAATTTTAGAAAAATTTAGGAACTAAATTGTAATTTTACATAGGTTTTGATTTTCGAATCCAGAGCGATAGATCTTGGACCGAAATAAGTTTTTCGACGTCGAGTGAGTGTCAGCATTAGCATTTGCATTTCACGCATTTAATACTGCCACAGTACCAAATTTTATATTTGTTCTATCTGTAATTGTTCAGCTTCATGTTCCTGCCCGCATGACCAGCCACCTGCTAGTGGCGTTTGACTGGATCCTTAACTTTAGATTCCAAGTGAATGAAATGACAACTTTAGACACATAGGTTGTGTCTTCAGACTCTGTATATAGTTTTTTGTTGTGTCTGGCTATGATCTGAAATTGGACTAATAATTATTTGGCTAATTAATAATCTGGATTACGTGATTATTGATTTACAAAATTTTTGTTTCTGATATGTAATATTTATATCTGGTATATATAAAAATTTTCCACAAAATAGTTTATACTTTGCACACTCGTCTGTTAATATTATTTATTTATAATATTCTGATCTAGGACACCTAGCTACGGGGTACGTGGTCTTTGGTATACCAATGCTCTGACACAACCCTAGTTACCGAGGTAATGGGGTGACTGTGTATCCGGCCATAAACATGTTTTATTCCATCTAGTGGCAGAGTCCACATTATCATTATATCTGTTCTAGTCCCATATTCTAACTTTGATAAATATATATATTTTGGTGTGTGTGTGTGTATATATATATATATATATATATATATATACTTCTAATATCGTCTGACTGTATGATATTTGTTCTGGATGCGAACGTTTTAGAAAAACATTTTGCTGAAAGCTATTACGTATGTAGCGTGTATACTATATGGTTTATTTGAGGTCTGGAGCCGGTTTGGAGTGTATTTTTTCACTAGGAATTCTTATCCTTTTTATTCTTTCGTCTATTTTAAACCTATTTTTCAGGTGATACTTTTGATGCTCAACAACTGTTCGGCACGTCAATCCCAGTGAGACATTTTTGATAGTAGTGAGTGTCCCTCATCCGGGCTCTACATTTGTTTTTGTCATTAGAGCTTCACATCGGGTTGTTGTTGGGTTACTGAGCTATATTTTGTATTTTGGATATTGATTTTACACTTACTCGATATTACCCTGTTAAATTTATATTGTTTCTTATATATATACAGACTTTCAGTATAAAATGTTTTATAAATATTAAATACTTGGATTAATGGATAATTTTGGGTAGAATGTCTATATCTCTGAGGTTTGCGCGAAATGGGATCACCTCGTACGTCGATCATGGTCCAGAAACGGATCATGACATAAGGTTTCTATTTTGTCTTTGACTATTTGAACTTGTTCAGATTTCTCTTATCTTCCTCTTTTGTATTTGAATACTTATAATGTTTTTAATGAATATTGGTACTATTGTTTTTAAGTTGGAAATGTTAGCTTAAACATTCAGTTGAGGTGTAGACATGTAGGTTAAGAATGAGGATTTTGCTTTGCTAATGAATGAGTGTTTGTGCTTTAATTTATTTTTATACTTGTGGGTTGATGGGTTTGGTTTATTGACTTTGACTAAATGATTATAGCTTAGATTAGCCACCTAGGCTATAATTTTAGCAAACTCAAGTGAAGAATCAAGAGATGAAGATTGGATGAGGCTACAAGCAATGAATTTGTGAGTGTTAAGATAGAAATATTCAATACCCGTAAAGTATTCGATGAAATGCGTAAAATGCTTAATGACTCTAATTTGATTAAGTGAGGCTGATAAAACTCTCTTAATACATGTAGAAATGGTTTAATGACCTTGATAAAGGTTTTGGACTAGCATTTTGGCGAGAACACCCGATCCTTGAATGCACTCATTAATTTACCAAAAATTAGAGTTCCTAACCGAAGTCTTGAAACCCCAACATTTTTCATTTTATTGATTGTTACACTTTTGAGCCTAGTTTTCATTGCCGACTTTCTGTTTCACCATATTTAATCAAAAATCTTGAAATTCAACATGAGTTTAAGTGCTTCTGTTTTATTGTTCTATCACACGCTCTTCGAGAATTCGATACCCTAAAATACTTTTAAGGGTTAAAGTTACAATGATCCTTGTACACTCGCAAGGAAGCAATCAAGTTTTTGAATTTATCCTCGAAAACACTGGTCTCAGTTCAGCGGCTAGGGAATTGAGAGCTCCGGAGGTGGAGTGAAGCATTCAGTGGTTTTCTTGGCAATTTTAATTACCTCTCCCTTCATCCATTTAAGATGGCGGGCCATCTTCCGAAGCAAATTCCCTTGATGGTACTATTCTTTCCTTATTTGGGTGCCATAATGTAGATTTTTTTTGGTGGAGAGATCTGTTAGTGGATTTTGGGTGGATGCAGTTGGTATTTCCGAAGCATTCTCCATTTGTGTAGGGCTTTGTAACCCACCTTGATGTGACGTGCTGGCTTCAAATCTACCATGCTTCTGAGGTAGAGATTCTTGAGGTCCCTTGGAGGAATAGAACAAAAACTCTCTGCGCCACTTGTCTTCCCAAACCAAGCGCATACTCTTCCATGTGTCCATATTGAGAGTTTCCATCTTTTGTATCCTCTTGATTCCCCGCAATCTTATTCCGAACTATTTTGCCATCCGTGTCACATAAATACCTCCATAAAGCCATTCTGATATCTTGGTGGGCATTGCGTGAATATTCATTGCCATCAATCTTCCCAAATCCATCTTGTATCCCTTCTCCATACAATATAGACACGGCAAGTCCAACTCATTCAAAGCGCTATCACTCTCACCTCTTGCATTGATGGACTTAGTTATCCACTTATGTAGAAGACGATGCACTCCATCATGCATTTCAGTGGGCTTTGAGACACCACCTTTGAACACTAATTTCTAACCCTTGCATAAATCACTCCAGAATTTGTCTTTGGTGTTATCCCATTTGAAGTTTTTAGGATCTAACTTTGGACCTTCATCATAGTGCTTTCCATAACACCCACTAGCCTTACCAAACTCTTCAAAATATAAATGTTTCTCCTCTCCCCCAATTCGGAAATGAACGTCTCTCCCATTTGTTGCTTTCCAATCCACCTCGACAGTACACAACACTTCCAAAAGTAAATCTTCATACACATTCTCACCAATCATATATAAATCATAGAAGCCACCATTTTTCAACAATTGTTCTACTTCGCCATAACACCCTAGTAGCTGCAAATCACCGTCATCCACATCCCTTTCCGGCGTTATATCTAGCTTAGATAGATGCTCATACCTTGTTTTAGCCTAAACTTCCCCAACACCAAATTGTAAAAAGTAAGGGGCGCCATCCTCATGTTGTGAAGATGATGTAGCACTGGCGGTGTATGTACGACTTTTCCTTAAACAAGGATCTCCTGGAGCGAGTTGCTTGCTTATGTATGTCGAGTGGTGGAGTTCACTCTAGTAAACACAATCGGTTCTTCTTGACCCATTCTCTTGTTGGAAAATGCTCAGAAGAAGGAATGGAAGCATTTCTTGGCATTTGATTACCTCTCGCCATTGTCTGCAAATGAAACTTCAAAGAACAAAGCTTGGAGACACAAAAGAAAAGGGTCGGATGAGAGAAGAATGGAAATGGAGGAGTGAGTGAGAACGTGATTGATGAAATAAGCATAAAATGAGGACTAAATGGATGCATGTACACATCACAGCAATGAAGTGAAGTGATAGATGTGTAGACATTAAGTGTAAGACTACTCGTAACCCACGGTTCTTGAAGTCGTCCCTCGGGACATTTGCTCAACATTTTTATTGTTATTTTATTAAAGTTTCCAGTTTCTAGCCCCTCAACTTTTTAATCCGTAATTTAGGGGTTACTTTAAAAGTCTCGCGAGATGCCTACTCAACTTTCTACTAAACACAATTTTATTTTAATCTCAAACTTTTATTTACTACTTCATTTAATACTTTCTACCCCAAATTTATTAAAATAAAAATAGTTCATTCAAATAAAAATAATTCGTTAAAATAAAAATTACCAAAAGGATTATTTTGTGAAAAAATATTTGACGTAAAATTTTAAAAATTACCAAAATTGGAAAGTGCGGGTTGATATGGAAATGGAGAAAATGAAGCATTGTGATTGAATTGATAATTGGTGAAATAGGAAAATTTTGATGAATTATTTTGAGAATATTGATAGTTAGACAAAATTTTATAGGTTATTTTGTTGGAAGGATTGAGTATTTTCATTGTTGTGATACATAATTTTGGGGAAAAAAAATTGGAGTAGGAGTAATTTGAGAGTATGAAGAGAAATTTTAAGAGTTGAGAGAGTTTGGGAGAGATGAATGAGTGTTTGAAGTGAAGAAATAATAGAAAAAATGTATTTAGAAGGGTATTTATAGGAAAATGAGTAAAACTAGCCGTTAGGGACCAAAAGAGTAATTTTTCAGCCCCACCGGTACTCCAACGGTAATATTACTGTTGGAGTAAATATGACCGTTGGATCATAGATTTTATTATTTAAAAAAAATGTCAGGCGCGAGGCCAGTGGGTCCAGCGCCTAACGCAGCTAGCGCGTCCTCCCGCAGGAGGACGGGCTAGCGAGGACGCGCTAGCGGACCAGGACACAATAACGCGTTCTGATCCACCGGGCTAGGAACGGTAGTCTCGTTCCTAGACCAGTTATAACCAGCCTAATGGTTGAAAATTTTAGTCAAAGAACTAAAGAATTTGAAGCTGTTTGGCTTCCTAAAATGATAAAGCAGCACATCTTTTATTTTTTTTCACTATTAGGCATGTTATGTGATGTCATTTGAGAATCAAGCATGTGATAATTGTACCATGACAAATGTGGCATGTTTGGATGAGATGAAAATGCTTTCTTTAAGCAAGAAAATACAAAGAACATCACCTGAAATGAAGGCAATACGCAACAGTTTTTTTTTTATGGCCACGGTCATATTGCTGGATGGCCATAACTGTGGGTAGCCACTGCTTTGATCAACACACATCATGGTCATGGAATTGAGACTCCATGACCGCGGGCTGGTACTGCCTAGGAATCATTACGAACCACGGTCATGGCGTTGAGACTCCATGAACGTGGTCAACCATTGCTTTCTTTACGCACAATGGTCACTGTCAAGACATTGAATAACATACTCGATGTGCGCCTACAAACATAGGGATATAATAATAACACACATCAAAACCACCTTTTTTCATCACCTAAGTGAGAGATTTTCTTGCCTCAGCATCACTCCATGCTTGGATATGTGGCCAGTGCCGTTCCTTTATTGATCCGAGTACACGATCAATAATGACATGCTTAAGATATAATATTTGCATCCATTTGTAGGCAAGATAGCAATGCAAACAAAATGTTAGGATGTCACCATAAAACAAATAAAAAAAATTAAGCAAGTGATTTAAAATGTCATATAATCATAATTAATCTTGCACCAACAAAAATATTACTCGTACCTCCAACAGTATAGTGCACCCGTGAATGGGAACATATGATTTCTGTCCTGATAACATATGAGCGGGAATTTTTGCAAGTTTTTTTGCTCCTCTAACCAACCCATCGAGCACGAATTTTCATCAATTGATTGCCTTTAGATTATGCCAATGCGCTATAACTCCAAGAATTTCGTGACTGACATAGTACGTGTAGCTAGGCCTCGACAAACAATATGTTGCAAACATAAAAAAAAGGCTCGCCACCTCTCCCCAACGTCTGTGTGCAATAACTATTCGACCAAATCCTTTCTCCTCAGTTTACTACCTTTTATTCCATATTTGGCGCATACCTATTTCTTATTGTATTTCAGGCTAGTAAATTCGATACCACCGGCTGGTAATCCTAAGATCCGTGACACATGTGTTGGAGAATTTTCGGTCTATGGAGTGGATAGCGAAAGCGACTTGAAACGAAAGAGAGAAATCAACACCAAGGATTTAGAGTGGTTCGACCAACCTTGCCTACGTCCACTACCTAAATCTCACCATTTAAGATTTTCACTATAACGGTGATTGATTTCTGCTCAATCCAACAAAGCCAATACAACGAGGTTGATTCCGGCTCAACACCTCCAATGCCTACACAATGTTGTTTTTTATAGGCTCACAACAAACCTCTACAATGTTGTTTTCTATAGGCTTACAACAAACCTATCTCACACTCTCAAAGTGTATATAAATTATTTTTGAAACAGATTGAAACACAATGCTAGAGTTGAATGAATGAGATTAATGCTTGAACTTTGATCTCTAGCTTGATTTGGTGTTCTTGATGGTTGAAATTGATTGGAGTTTTAGTACAATAATTTTTTAGGTTGTTCAAAACATTCTCAACCTCTTTTGATGTATTTATAACATTCTCATGCCATATGACCGTTGCTTTGAAGAAACTAGTCGTTGGAGTGCATTTAATGCTTCTGCAGCTTTCTGTGACTTAGCTAACGTACGTTACCATTACAAGATGTACGTTGATCATGCTGCAATTCCAGATAACGTGCGTTGCAATACTTGTGACGTACGTTGATCATGTCGGCTTCCCAGATAACGTACGTTGACTTTCCTCTACGTACGTTGTGATCCTTCACTACATACGTTGTACATGTATGACGTACATTGTACATGTATGACGTACGTTGTGCTTGGTCTGGAATAATCCATTAGCCTCTGTTTTCTTTCTGAGCTTACGTCTACATACGTTGTTGTCTATAACATATGTTGTGGATAAGTGCAACGTGTGTTGCATGTGAACTGCGTACATTAAGCTACATGCAGTGGCTTGTTTTACATTTCCGAGCTCTCCAACGTGTTCCACTTCAAGTCAAGTGTTTTTCTCATCATCAAAACCATTTGTACATCATCAAAACATATAAGGAACTTATTATTGATCACCCATGATCCAACAATCTCCCCCTTTTTGATGATGACAAAATTTTGAAGAATTAATGGCTACATCAAGGCGACACATTGATAAAGGATTTCATCCTTGTCATTTGATTAGTATTATGCAAGAGTGAATGCGAAAATTTTAATTTTCTATCCCTTTCAATCAAATATATAACACTATCCCCCTTTTTGTCTTTAATCAAAAAGATTAAACATTTAAGCAAATTATAAACATTTTCACTCTCCCTTTCAAAAATAATTTGTGCATATAACAAAATATAGTCTCTCCCCCTATTTATTTCAAAATAATGCACATATGTGAATCAACACAATCAAATAATTCATGCAAATAGTAATAATTAAACAAAAAATAAAAATTGCATGAAATATAAAAGAATGAAATTTAAGAAATACCTAATATGCCAAAAGGCATACATTGGCCAATGGATCTCCATTATCACTTGAAGAAGAACTATCATCTCTTCTTTTCTTTTTCTTCTTCCTCTCCTTCAACCTCTCCATCTCTTTTTGTTGATTCTTTTTATTTTTCAACAACTTCTCATAAGTTGATATCCTTTTGGAGTAGAAATTTAGCTCTTCATCCTTCTTTTCATCGGAGCTCGTTTCTCTTTCACTCTCCTCCTTTTGAAAATGAGTAGAAGCTTTCAATGCCTTCATATGCTTCTGTCTTCCATCTCTTAGTTTGAGCACAATCTCATAATTTATGAGTGACCCAATTAAAGCGCTAAATTTCAAAGAGTTTAAGTCTTTAGACTCCATGATGGCGATGATCGTTGCGTTCCATGCTTGAGGCAAAGACCTCAAAATCTTCTTCATCTTATCGCTATTAGAGATTGGTCTTCTAAATGAGGCAAGACCATTTGTGATTTCTGCAAAGCGATCAAGCATGTTGTTAATGCTTTCATCCTCTTTCATGGAGAATAACTCATAGTCATGAAGAATCATATTAACTTTTGTTTTCTTGACTTGAGTTATGCCTTCATGAGTAATCTCAAGCATTTTCCATATATCATTGGCATGATCGCAAGAGGAAATTCGATTGTACTCTTCTTGAATCAAAGCACAATATAAGTGTTGAGTGGCTTTTGCATTTCGACTTAGAGACTTCCAATCTTCATTGTTAAAGTCTTTATACCCCTTAGGTGTGCCATCTTCATTCTTGGGAATTTTTGGACCAAAAACAATCAACTTCCATAGCTCGATATCATATCATCCTTTTCTTCCAAGAATTGAAATTTGAGCCATTAAAAAAAATGAGGAGTATAGAGAGAAGCACCAGATACACATGGAGGAGAAGGACCGAGATTCATTTTGATGATGCAGATCTTTGCTCCAAGATTGTTAAGCCTTCTTGAATGGAGACCTGCTTTGATACTACTTGTTGGCGAATTTTCGGTCTATGGAGTGGATAGCGAAAACTTGAAAAGAGAGAGAGAAATCAACACCAAGGATTTAGAGTGGTTCGACCAACCTTGCCTACATCCACTACCTAAGTCTTACAACTTAGAATTTCCACTATAACAGTGATTGATTTCGGCTCAATCCAACAAAGCCAATACAACGAGGTTGATTTCGGCTCAACACCTCCAAGGCCTACACAATGTTGTTTTCTATAGGCTCATAACAGACATCTACAATGTTGTTTCTATAGGCTTATAACAAACTTATCTCACACTCTCAAAGTGTATATAAATTGTTTTTGAAACAGATTGAAGCACAATGCTAGAGTTGAATGAATGAGATTGATGTTTGAACTTTGATCTCTAGCTTGATTTGGTGTTCATGATGGTTGAAATTGATTTGAGTTTTGGCACAATAATTTTTGAGGTTGTTCAACACGTTCTCAGCCTTCTCTTGATGTATTTATAGCATTCTCATGCCATATGACTGTTGCTTTGAAAAAACTAGCCGTTCGAGTGTATTTAATGCTTTTGTAGCTTTCTGTGACTCAGCTAACGTACATTGCCATTACAAGACATACGTTGATCATGCTGCAATTCCAGATAACATGCGTTGCAATACTCGTGACGTACGTTGATCATGTCGGCTTCCCAGATAACGTACATTGACTTTCCTCTGCGTACGTTGTGATCCTTTACTACGTACGTTGTACATATATGACGTACATTGTGCTTGGTCTGGAACAATCTAGTAGCCTTTGTTTTCTTTCTAAGCTTACGGCTACGTACGTTGTTGTCTATAACATACATTGTGGATAAGTGCAATGTGCGTTGCACGTGAACTGCGTATGTTAAGCTACATACAATGGCTTGTTTTACATTTCCGAGCTCTCCAATGTGTTCTACTTCAAGTCAAATGTTTTGCTCATCATCAAAACCATTTGTACATCATCAAAACATATAACGAACTTATTGTTGATCGCCCATGATCCAACAACATGTCCTTCATTGAGTGGGATGTTCCGGCCATGGACTTTAAGAGAATTGCTTTCAACATCAAAACGTCTCAACAACTCATGCCAAAAAATTTCTCGACGTCTTTATCCTCAGGTCCAGCAATCCGCCCATACCCATTTCATTCACCAAGTCTCTATGAGTACCTTCAAGCTTCTCCAGAAATCTAGAGAATTCCAACAACCCTACCCTTGACTGATAACTCTGAAATCTCAAAAAAAAAACATACGAAAAAACATTAAATTATTTTACTTAATTTTGCATTCTCCAAAACAAAGCAAATATGCATTGTAACTACATACACATTTAAACATTAATTTTAGGTTTTCTCTATACGTCGATACTACAAAAAATTACCTTGTTATTTTTTGAATGGTCACTGCCCTCTTCGTTAACCACTTCTTCATCGTGCCCATCATTCCCTTGTTCATCATGTTCCACTTCAACGTTTTCTTCATGGGATGCTTCATCCCCTGATTCTTCATTAGATGCATACTCATCATTGACAACGTCCGGCTGCTCATGTCCAGAATTGGTAGGATCTAGAATTTCAATCCCCATTTTCCCTACATATTGAACCACACAAGTATGTGAGATATTGGCCAGAAATTGCTATATATAACACAAGGCTGAAGCAAAAATTTCAGAACTAAACAACAATATCATTACCCTTGCAGTAAATTAGATGATCCTACACATCTAAAAACAACCCACATCTCCTTACATGAAAAAAAGAATTACATTATTTCAAATCTTAGTTTAGGTTGTGAAGAATTTAGAGCAATCAAAACCGAAATACATTAACAAAAACTAACCAACTTTGTAGTAGAACCATTTCCCCCTTAAAACCAATTCTAAGATTTACAACCTGACAAACAATTTACTCCAGACCACAATAACTTCCCCCATTAAATGTACTAAATATTATTTACACAATAACACTAATAATCGGAAAGTAATTATACAAAAAACTATATTTTACCACACTTTTATAAAAAAAATAAAAAAGGTTAGAAATTCTTTTTTAAATTCTTATTTCGTTAGTTGTATATGAAATATACAACATCACATATGATGTGATGAAATAATACAAACTTTTTTTGTTAGTTTGTTAGTTATAGGTCTCAATAATCAAAATCGAACATTAGTTTTTGATATTAAGTGAGTTAATAAAAACTAAATGAATAACATATATTTGTAATATTTAATACTAATAAATCACATGTATATGTATAACAAAAAATTCTAATGGGGGATAAAAGTGTGATTTATGTAGGGAATAAAAGATGATTTTTCCTTTTCTTTCCAAAATTGAAAGCAAATAAATGTGTATCACAAATGTCTAAAACTATACTTGTCATGACCCATTTTTGGGTCATGACTGACGTACAAGACAAATCGAACCGAAAGTCTAGTCCATCTTGCACAAGACTCAAAAAATCAGATACTCTACCCACTTGTTCATTTTAAACGTTTATTAAACCATTCAAATAATTTATAAATAGTATAAATATAAATATAATTTAAGTTATGAAAAATATATGTAAAATATATATACACCAAAAATATGTAAGTAAAATCATGTAATATCCAAAATACAAAATAATTTAGAATCCCATAAGCAATCCGGTGCGGAGCTCTACTACAAAAAGACAGGGCCCAAACAAAAGGGTACTCACAGATGTCAAAGGTGCCTCACTGAGATCGAGGTGCTAGATGGATACCGGATGTCCAAAAGAATACCTGAAAATGTTAAAAGGGGGTGAGTAAACTCAGTGAGGGGTAACACTCTAGATCGGCTCCGAGGCTCACATAAACCATTTTGAAAACGTTTTTGAAAACTACCACATGCAGTATATACAGTACATACATATACACACTACGTATAGTAGTAGTGTTGAAATTCATTTTCGATAACGTTCGCACCTTCAGCAAACACATGCAATCATACAAGTAAATAAATATTATATCGTATAATAAATAAATAAATATATAACAGACTATCTGACCGAGACAGAACAGAAGCTAAACTGAACAGATGTGGACTATGCCACCTGATACTGATCACCTGTGTTTGCACTAGACAAGCGGGTTACCACCATCCCTGATAACTGGGCATTTACTAATCAATGGTATACCATAGACTACGCCTTTTCGTAGCTGAGTGTCCCAGGTCTCAGAATACAAGTATATATATATATAAAATAGACAAGCATGCAATACAGATTCATTTCTAATACTGATACTGATAATATACTTATACAGATAATTTATTCCTTAATTCACAAAATTAGATTTTATTTAATTTTGATCCTTAGTTAGTCCAATTTACATATTTAAGTCAAACACATCAAAAATCTATATAAGTTTGAAAGACACAGCCTATGTGTTTGAAGCTGCTATCGCACTCATTTGGTAGCTGCAACTAAATATCCAATCAAGCACCACCTGTATGTGGTTGGCTATGCTGACAGGTACAAACAGCTGAAATAAACAAACCATAACAGACAGATCAAAATGGGGTACTGGTACTATGGCGGTACCAAAAACATATGTATGCAAATGCATATGTAGATCCTAGGACAACGTCAAAAATCCTATTTCGGTCGAGAATCTATCGCTCTAGCCTTGACAATCAGAATCTACACAAAAAACCAGTTGGGTCCTTGAATTTTTGTAAAATTATATTTTAGTCCCGACTCTTATAAAATTACAAAATGGTCCTCAGTATTTTCAAAAATTACTATTGGATCCTCTAAGTAGTTAGAATTTCAAAAAGAGCTCTCAAATTCTCAAAAATTATAAATTGGTCCTTAAACCCTCAAAATATTAAATTGCCCCTTAATTTGAAAACTATCAGCACTAGTCCTCAAGCATACAAACATCAGAATTGGTCTTTGTGACAGAAAACTACACAAAAACATCCCTAAACCCAAAACGCTCTAAACCCACTAAACCGTCTACATTCCCTCAAATCATCCTCCTAAACCTAAATCCACAATTTGTTTAATCAAAATATTAGAAAAACTCCAAAACTTCGGCCAAAAGCGAACTAATCCTAACCCACAACAAAACTAGCTTAAATCCTTCAATCCAAGGCTCAAATCATGTTTATCTAACCTCATTCTAACTTAATATAACAATCTTAGGCATCCAACAACTCAAAATCAACAGAAAATTCAAACCTTAGATGTAATTCAACCAAAATGAATTTCATCGAATCAATGTACAAAAATGAAGTAAATATGAAGAAAGAACGTTAATCTTACCTCAAGGATGATCAAGGAACGTTGGAGGAACAAGATGGGAGTGATTGGGACGGATGGGAGTGAGGAATGGCAGAGAAAAAGTGAAAATGACAAAGGGCATTAGGCGTTTTAAAGACGAACGAATCAAAATACACTATGTCAGCAATTTCAAAGGCAACGTACGTCATTTTAGGGCAAAACGTACGTCTTAGAAGGTCACAACGTACGTCCCTAATGTGCCACGTACGTTGTCATGCTTTTAGAAGCTTCGGATACGAAATTTTCGAACCCAACGTACGTATAAACCACATAACTTACGTTGTCAACTATCAACGTACGTTATAGTGTATACAGCGTACATTGACTGTTGATTTCCATATTACGTACGTTGACAGTATATGAAACGTGCGTTATGTAACCTTCAGCCCACATACTCGACGTTTCTCGCTTCCAAACACACGTCAGACCATTTATGAGGTTCAACAACACCTAACCTTATGAAATTAACATCTTTCACCATCATTAAACACTTAATCAACATCATCAATCACCATTCATTATCTCGGACACCACAGATTGTTCGGGACCGAATGGATTGCCAAAACAATGATCGAAAACGAGCGAGGTGTTACAATACTAATTTTTATTTAAATCTTCTTTCCTTCCTTTACTTCCAAATATACACAATACATACATAAAATTAAAAACAAAAAGAAGAACAACTGCTGGTTATAAATAAAATGAAGGATTAGGATGAGTCTCCTGACTAATTGACAAAATGAACAGATGCAAACAGAGCAAGCACCCTCAAAAGAATTAAAAGAAGAAACAAAAAAAATGCATTTGTAAGAAGTTGGTTAAAGAACACGGCAGATTCTGTGTTTTCTCTTTATGCTTTTTGGCCTTTGGAGGTTGAAGAACTGCCTTTATTGCAGCATCAAACACAACCTTTACATTCTGCATTTAACAGAAAAATGCATCAAACATACTAGAGCGAAAATTCTTGATCAACATGTTCAAGAATCTGACAATCGATGGATAAAAAGAAACCTATTACATTGCTAGAATGATAATTACGTGCAACCAAAACTTGATAATCCAATCAAAACAATTTACTCCAAACCACACTAAATAAAAAAACCCACTAAACTATAAATTTCATTATTAATGAAACCCATAACATTAAACCAATTAATAACTGTTAAAACCCACTTCACTAACACCAACCCTAGACACAACAACAAACCCATAGATCCATTCCAATCCAACCTTGCATTTTCTGATACCATTTCCCAAATAGCAAAATAACATCCAGTAAAGTCAAGTAACTTCAACCAAACATTTCAACGAAACATTTTTTCCCTGTAAAACTAGTTCTTTTTAAACTATATGACTTCACAAATGCTTAACCCCTTACTGTCTAACAGCATATGACATGCAATTGCAGTGGAAAATTTTCAAATCCCTAATTCCAGAACAGTAAAACCCTGGCACAAAATAGTGTTCAATCTCTTCTATTTTCTTACATCTCTCCCACAATATATAAAGCTACAACACATCAGTGCGTGCAAACCGAACATTTTCTTCACATCAACAGATATAGCGGGACACAGAAACAACTATCAACCTTCAGTTTTGATGTCGCTTCACCAACCAAAAACAACTGCTTGCAACCGCCAATCTTCCCAACCAGCTACAAATGTCATCAATCGAACTCCTCACCACATGCGTACGCCGCCTATGAAAGATTGATCTCCTGGAAGGAAAGAGAAGGACGAGAAATCGATGTCGTCTGTTTTCTGTCGTCTATGAGTGATTTTTTTGGTTTTATGTGACTGAAAATTGAAGGGTATTTTGGTCTTCTCCGCAAGCACAATCTGCTGTGGCCTATCCTACAACAAAGCATTACAGATCAGTGGACACAATTCATTCAACAAATCTAACAGCTCAAAATAATTTGCAATATACCTGAGTCACGTGACTCAGAGCCACTGTACCACGTACCTAATTTTCACTTGCTTTTCCACTATTATAATCAACATCATGTTTCAAACACGATCACCGATAGATGTCACACTGAGAAGGATGCTCAGGACGTTAACAGTCATTTGAACACAACGATGAACACAAAGAGCTCCTATGAAGCAGCGAGACTAGAGAATGTAGAGAATAGAAAGATGAATTTAGAGATGATGGTAGGACGAACAAGCAGTCCTTTAGGCTTCAATTTAGGAATATATTATTTTGCAATATATTCTAATATGTCATTAAATATTGTAATATTCTTGATGCATTACAAGCATCTAATATAAATATGGTCACAGTTCATGAATCGGCGATTTAGGTTTAAGAATCCTCTTAACTGGAATCAAACTGTCAAGGGGCAATTTTGGGCAATTTTGTTCCAATTTTGGTTTGTGGCAGGTTGGTTAGTGCTTTAGGCGGTTCGGTCGACAGTTTCAATTCGGTTCGATTCAAAACATTTTTTTTTTATTTTTTAAATAATGTTAAAACCGCTGGTTTAAGATGGTTGAAGTGTTGATTTTGGTTAAAAACGTTGATTTAGGAGGTTAACAACTGGTTTTGGAAGATTAAACAGTGGTTTTGGTTAAAATCACTGGTTTTGGTTAATTAAACCATTGGTTTTGGTTAAAATCACTGGTTTATAAGGTGGGCGGTTCAACGGTTTTCACTATCTTTGAACAGTAACCAGCCCGTGAACCGTTGGTTTTTATTATGCGGTTCACGGTTCCGGTCAAGTTTTGCGCTTCCAGTTCACTTTGGCCATGTCTAATCTAATGTATATTTGCAAAATAAAAATACTAGGCTTGTTTGGCACCAACATGATATACTATCTTTCATGAGCATATAGCAAATACTCCATCCGTCCTAATTTTATAGACACTAATTACTTTTAGAATTGAGAAATGATAGTTTTAGTAGTTAAATTCATTTAAATTTATAAGATTTTCCATTTATTATTTTTAACTAAATATGTTATTAATTAATAAATTAGTTGAAAAAAAGATTAAATAAGGAAAAATTTATAATTTTGTTGATAATAAATGAAAGAAAAAAGAAAATATGCCTATGTGCTGTGACATTTAAAATAAAAAATGTGTTTATGAAATTGGAACGGAATGAGTAATATTTTATTAAAAGATGTATCATCTTTTTACTTTTTTACTATTTATTCATCATTAATTATTAAAAAATAATATATACTATATACTAAATATTGTAGCGCTAAACAAAGCTCACTGTATCTAGGAACATATCATATTAATATATACTATACACTAAATATTGTAGTGCTAAACAAAGCTCACTGTATCTAGGAACATATTATATTACTTTACATATTATTTTGCAAATAAAAAACTTCAGTTAAACATTGCACTAACCCCAACAGATCACTATTGGCTCTGCCGCTGCACCATGTCATATGTGCATTGTTTACGGCATCTCTAATGTATTACTAAAATATTAAATTTGGTGTGATTTTGATACTAAATAACTACAATATATCACAAAATAAATTTGTGCCGCTGAACAATGTTACACCAAATGTGGTGCAATACTTTTTATTACACATCTTGACACCATTTTTTCTATTTTTATTAATAATACAACATTTATTTTTGATATTTTTTTGTTAAACTTTGTTTGTTGTTTTTACTGAATAATTATTATAAATGGGTTATAATAATTTTTTTGTTCCTTGTTTATTTTAGTATTATATATTATATTTTTATTTTAAATTTAAAATTTAATATTACTAAATGAAAATTTATTTATAATGTATTTTAAATATAATTTATTATGTCTATTTTAATAATAAAAATTTAAATATATAAGATAAAAATTAATTGTAGAAATTCTCAAACACTCACATCCAAACATTTAAATTTCATAACACAAAAATAAAAAATTTGATACAAAATTAAAAAACACTAATATAAAATATGAACAATACAACATAAAAGAGAAAACATACCAAAATAAAGATTAAACAATACAACATAAATATTTAAAATTAACTAAAATAAGTATTTAATATTATGAAAAATTATTTTCAAAACTCAATCCTCCAAGATAATCAAAGTATTGACCAAGATAAAATTAATTAATTTCTAAAAATTATTAATTTTAAATTCTAAAATATTTTAAAGTTCTACAATTATTATATAAATAGTAATCAATAATTAAAAATTTATTAAATTATATATTTGAAATATTGAAAAAAAAAAAAAGAATGAACAAATATTTTATAAAATATATTTTTAATGTAAAAATTAGTACTGAATATTAGAGATGAAATAATAATTGATATTAAAATTATATTATTTTAATATAAAATTTAGTGTTGAACATGATAGATCTTTACCACGTGTATAACATGTGACATGCTACGTTAATCATTGGAACCTTTTCCTGTTGTCACATCATATGCCATATCTTTTCTTTTTTTTTTTTTTCTGAACTGAACATCATATGCCATAACAGTGATTATGCCACATTAACATGTGATCAATAACGGTAAGTTTAGTTAGTTCACTAATAGTTGAACATATTTGAAATAAATTTTAAAGATAATGGTATATATGATTACTTTTCAAAGATTTTATTTGACATTACAACATTTAACGTATAATATTTTTTAATAATTGTTAATGAATAAATAATAAAAAATAGAAAGATAATACGTTTTTAATAAGATAGTATATGTTATATACTTATGAAAAAATACCAAATATTGTTGTCAATAAACAAGTTCAAAAAAATGGTTCATTTTTTAAACAAAGTGCAAGTCTTTCACTAAATAAATTACTGTACACATGGCAAGTTGTATCATAAATGTCACATTAGGCTGTCCACAAAAGAGCTAGGAACGGGGCTTCCGTTCCTAGCCCCCAGACCGGGACGCGTTACCGCGTCCAGGTTTGGTAGCTCGTCCTCCTGCGGGACGACGGGCTACATGTCATGCGTGAGGCCCACTCGTTCCACGCCTGACAAATTTCGTTTTTTTAAATTAAAATATGATCGTTGGATCGTTTTGATCCAACGGTAAAATTTATTCCAATGGAATTAAAATACAATTGTGTTTAGTGGAAAGATGAGTACGCGTCATGCGAGACTCTTAAAGTAGTCCATGGATTACGGATGAAAAACTAAGGGGCTAAGAACTTGGGACTTTAATAAAATAACAATAAAAATGCTGAGCAGACATCCCGCAAGACGACTTCAGGGACCGTGGGTTATTAGTAGCCTTAGCGACACAATTTTATTACTTAAAAGAACTAATAAATACTACGGCGATGATGTACAATTAATTGTAAAGAATATTTTCATTCAGTCAAAAAAATTATTTGTAAAGAATATTGTGCACAAATTCATTAAATCTAAACGTTGTTATAATAATAATAATAATAATAATAATAATAATAATAATAATAATAATAATATGACAAATTGTGTACTCGATCGTGTGAAAAATTCTTCTTCTGTTCGATGATAATTTTAATTAATTCTGCGAAATTCTTCTTGATTCTATTGAATCGTGAGTCTCGTGTTACGTATACTTAGTTGTTCCCAATAAGCATGAAAGGGCAGTCATCTATTCGTACTCTTATTTTGTATTTTATTGCCACGACCCATTCTCGGAACCATGACCGGCGTACGAGGTGAACCGTCTATGGGAGCCCATCTCATCCCGCACAAGCCTCAGAGAACAAAACATTTATCCAATAATCATATTTAAAGAAATATAGAAAACAAATAAAGATTAAATCTTTATGAATTAAAAACAAAACATATGTAATATAAATTGCATAAATAATTTCAAATTAAAACATTTGAAATGTCTGAAACAGTAATAAAAGCAAAACAAATCCCACAGGAACACGGTGTGGAGCGTCTAACAAATTATACAAATGGTGCCCGAACAAAAAGGCACTAACTGAAACTACTAAATTGCCTTACCAGGTACTGAATGCTGAAAAACCCCAATCAACCAAAATTACCTGCAAACAAGAATACAGGAGAAAACACAAGAAGAAAGGGGTAAGATCCCTTAGTGAGGAAACAACAATTCAGAGCGGCTTTAGGCCTCACAAAAACCGTTTGAAAACGTTTAAAAATAGCGCACGCAGATATAAGTATATATACATATACATGCTAGATACCAAATAGTAGTTTCAAAATTCATTTCGAAATTCTTCACAACCACAACAAAAATAGGGATGTACAAAAATATTTATTTGAAGACGTAAGTAATAAATCGTGCAAAAGTTCTCAATAGGCATTCATGCCAAAGGTCATATTTTAGAACAAAAATGAAAACGTTATCAAAGTCAAACATTTATCTTTTGTATCAAATCGAAAACATTTTCAAAGCCACAAATCATGCTATGCAGATATCATACGAAATGATATCTAGAGCTGAGTATCAATGATCATATGCCCGTATTATATTAAAACTTTTCTGACTTGATCAGATCAAAATAAACTAGCAACCTTAAGAGTCCAAATGGTACCCGACTCAAAAGGGCTAACAGCTGACAGCCTAAGGGGCTCTAAATAGTACTCCGTCCACCTTAAGGGTCTCAAGGCTGTAACAAAGTAGATACTGATCTAAGCACATCTGCGAGCATTGCAGTCCTCGTGCTCCAACTAGATATACCTTGTCAGAATACAGAACAGTATAATACGGGGAAATGAGAAAAATCACAGACTCCTCAAAGTTTGTATCAAATAAACTGACATGGGACCACTGTCAATATCACACGTGGACTCTGCCACTAGCTCATATGTGGACTCTGCCACTAAACACATATGTGGACCTCTGCCACTAATCCATAATCTAATCATGTGTATGATCAGGATAACATGGCTATCGTCTGCCCCGATAGCTAGGCTATAATATGCATTGGTATACCAAAGGTTACGTTCACCCCGTAACAAAGGTGTCCCATATCAAAGTATTTTCATCAAAAACATATGCAAATATTTATTTAAAAATATCAAATCAGATAACATGTCAAAC
This sequence comes from Flueggea neowawraea, assembly GCA_948243855.1. Taxonomy (NCBI): domain Eukaryota; kingdom Viridiplantae; phylum Streptophyta; class Magnoliopsida; order Malpighiales; family Phyllanthaceae; genus Flueggea; species Flueggea neowawraea. The sequence continues at coordinate 389 of CAODLS013509321.1, read as the reverse complement.
ATACATATTGTTTACCAAATATGACAAACGTTCAAACTGAAATATTTATCAGTGAAAATGTCTCATAATAATGAAAAGAGTATTTATTCTGAAATTTCATTTAATTTCAAAAACATATACATGTTCAGAAATGTAATACCCCGAATAATTTTTATAATTATTTTTTTATAATTTTGGATAATTATATTTACAGTAATTATTTTGAATAATTATTGGTGGATAATTATTTTTGGGAATAATTATTTTTGGATAATTATTTTTGGGATAATTATTTTTGGAATAATTATTTTTGGAATAATTATTTTTAAATAAATTTGGGTAAAAATTTGAATTTTTATTTTTGGTAATTGAAGAGTTAATTTTATGTTTTTGATGTTAATTGGGTGATT